>PVLD010003778.1:0-136417 GCA_004027595.1 Dinomys branickii | reverse complement strand
TATGCTACATTTCCCAGAGTGCTTTGCAGGTGGGCATGGCTGTGTGACCAAGTTCTGACCAACAGGAAAGAGATGGGAGTAGTATAACATACTCACAGGATGACCTGTGAAATTCCTCACATACCACTTGCATGCTCTACTTTTTGTTTCTACTGGTGAGACAACTAGCTGAATGGAGTTCACACAGAGCCTGGTTCCCCGAGTCACCCATGGAATTGTAGCCCCAGGTCTGTGCTCTGAAGAGTCAGGTGAGTGAGAAATAAATTGTACTGTGTCACTGGGGTAGCATTAGCCTACCTTTTCAAGACATCCTGGAGCCTATTCTTCAGAATCCCCCTTGCTCCAATGTAAGAGAGGGCTGCAGTGCATCTTACTTCTTTATTGCCCCCAAGCCCATCTGACGCCTTCCCTCCTCCTACACACACCGCTTTTCCTCTGTCCCCTGTCACTGACCCTATCAAGACCTCATTCCAAGTCAGGCCCCAGTCTCTTCCTCCCTGCAGAGCCTTCCAAAGCCTGCACTTCCCAGGAATCTCCGCCCCTTCTCAGAGCTCCTCCTTCCTCATGCATGCCTGTGTATGTTGGGCACATACATCATTTTTGGTACATGCACAAAAGCTTAATTCTGACAGATGGTGTTAGTGCTGCCCCCAAGTCACACGGTCTCTGGGGCAAGGGAAGCCCTGTGTGCTGGGTGCCCTTCAGAAGAGTGAGAACCACTAATGGGTAACAGAAGGAGCTCTCACCATAATGATCTTCAGAGTGCGGTCAGTTGTGAGACCTCTTTAATGCAGGAGGCTGAGGAGATGGCACGGGTCTGGGGGCCTGCCTTCCCACACTCTCGTCATCTCTCGGTTTTGCACATGCTAACCTTACACTTGGCACATTTTGGGTATTAACTAAATGTGGATGTTCATGTGTCCAAAAGCAATATTTAACTTCAACATGTAAAACAACTGCTACCAGCATAATGGAAAATCTGCAGTATTCTGTTTAAATATTTGAAAATTCCTAAATGGTTAAAATACACAGGGACAAATGACTACATTCATATCTGGCTGACACAGAAGAGGATGGTAGAAACTTTCACAGGACTTGCGTGCTCTGGCTTTCAACATCTGCTTTTCCTTAGAAAAAGCAAGCTTGCTCTTTAGAGATGGTCATTTATTGTAATTGCACTTCCAAGTGCTTTTCTTAATGGTAGTTGTTTTAAAATAAAGACCTGAAACTGATCTCAGGTCTATGTTCCATTCTTTTCATTTTATTTTAGCGGATTCAGTCAAGAACCCAATTGCTTTGTGTCAGAATTTACCCTACAGCAGCAACTGTGCTTCCTAACTGTGTGTCTTCCCGAATGTGGTGATGAGTGCGAGGTAATAAAACCACAGCCATGTGCATGTGGGATGCTTTTCCAGCCCCTGAGGACTTGCTGGGAGTGAGGCTGGAAATGGTCCTATGGCTTGTGACGAGGCCCTCATCCCTGATCAGGATGCAGAGTCTGGCTCCCTAACTGGAGGTCAGGAGGAGAGTTACTTAACAGTTACCAAAAATTCTCTCTAAATGTGGTAGAATTCACTGTAACTGAGTCAGCTAAATTCTACCACAATTTAGAGATTTTTTTTTTCCTGTACTCAGTTTTGGAAAGACTGGAATTCACTGTTGATTCTGAGGCAGTGGTGGTAGGAAGAAAGGAGAGAGAGCTCTTGGCCGGTACAGGATAGAAATCAAAGCAGACAGGCTGCTGGGCCAAGAGGGCAGGGTTACACAGAGGAAAGAGAAGAGTCTTCCCTAACAGGAAGGAGGTGACAAGCCCAGGTTTTGCAAGGACTTGTGCCTGGGTATTTTCATCATTTAATCCTATGGCACGCTATCCTTACCCCTAGAGTAGAGACTTACGCACTAATCTTAAGGTACTTGCTCAAAAAACATGCCACCCAACAAACAAGAGGCAGGCTTGAAGTGTAATTCAGTTCCAACATCCAAGCCAAGTCACTTCCTTCCCTCTGTTGTGCGCTTCCAAACTTCTCGGGGGAATATAGGCCATGGCCACCTAACCGTCAGAACTCCCTTGCCTTTGAGCCCTTCCTGTGTGCTTGTCTGTGTCTGCTTCTTAGGCTTAAATGGCTGAGATAAAATGGATTATCTCTATGTTCTTACTTACTTAGATAAAAACCCAAAATCATGTGCCCACCTTGTTTGCTTCCAGGGCTTCTTGTCAGGTTCTGCCCTTCCATCCCCTTCTTTCCTATTCTTAACTCTTTTATTCCCCAAACCACACATATCTAATGGGGAAATTTTAAAGCTTAGGACTTTTGCCGTCCCATCCTCCAGGAAGGGGATAAAGCCCTCACCTTCACTCTCATGCCTATTTTAGAACCCACCAAGGAGGCCCTTGATCTGCCTCTTCCATCCAGCTCAGGGAATCTTGCTCTGCAACCTGAAAATCATGATGAGCCACCTTCATGCTTAGCAACTGCAATGTCTCCCATTGCTATTGGGTCCTCGACCAAGGCTCTGGGTCAGAATCACCCACACTTCTGAGTAAAGAAAACAGAGCACTTCACGTCTGTGAAGATGCTGGTATAGTACTCAGCATGTGCAGTATTCAAGCTGCAGCTCTGTTCCAGGCCTTACTGCTGTCTCTGAACTTCAAATTGTCCTTGCCTGTCGGGGCTCCCTGGGCTGAGGCTGGGAGTATGTGGCCAGGCCTCCAGGGCAGCCGCACCAGAGGGAGGGGCTGCTTCCTTCTGCTGTTGTCTATGTCTTCTTCTCCTGTGGCCACAGCTCCCTGCCACAGCAGCACATGAAACTGCATTTGCAGTTCTGCTAACACTTCATGCATGTCAAACCAACCTGAGGCCTATATGGTTGTGCACGTCTGTAATCCCAGCCCTTTGGGAACTTAAGGCAGGAGGATCACAAGTTTAAGTCCAGCCTGGATGATTTAGCAACCCACCAAGGCCCTGTCTCAAAAGAAAAAGTAAAAGGGGACTGGGGATGTAGCTCAGTGTAAAGGCTCTGGGTTCAATCACCAGCTCTACAAAATAAACACAACTTGTTTCTCTGGCTTTTCCAGCTTCTAGAAGTGGCCTCTCCTCTTTGGCCCAGGGCCCTTCTCCCGCCTCAAAGCCATCATTGTGGGATGTTTCTTTTTTTTTTTAATTTTAAAAGTATAAAAACAAAAAGATATTAACAAACAGACACAAAGTAGCATAAGAATAGTATAATCAAATCTGAGTTACAGATAAGGTGACAGGGAATCAACAATGGTTGTTGCATTATATATCGATAACTTCTAAGTGTATATTCAGGAAAACAGATATAGACATGCAAAATTGATCAGACAATTAATCATCAACTATTCCTTACAATAAAGTGACCTAAGTCAGTAGTACAACTTCTTTTTAAAGTGTGAAAGCAAAAAGAACTATATCATCAACAACAGAAAAAGAAAGAAAGAAAAAAAAGGAAACGCATTAACAAAGAGACACAAAGTAGCTCAATAACCATATAATCAGAATTGAATTATAGACAAAGGCACAGAAATCCAACAATAGTTGTTGCATTGCATATTGATATCTTCAAAATGTATGCTCCAGAGAACACATATAGACATACAAGATTGATCAAACAACCCGTCATCAACTATTCCATACCATTAAGTGACATAAGACAATAGTAGAACCATGTAAGGGGCTGGGGATATAGCTCAGTGGAATAAGCGCTTGCCTAGCAAGCGCAGGGTCCTGAGTTCGATCCCCGGTACCGCCAAAAAAATAAAAATAAATAAATTGTCTGTTGGAATAGTAGAACCATGTTAGCCATCTTGCACATATGTATACACATACATACATTCATACATACATTTTTGCCTCTTTCTTTTCTCCTTTCCCACGTCCCATCTGTTCTTTACTTTTGAACAGATTTCCTTCATGTCTCTTAGTTTATGTTCCCACCCTCGGGTTCTTACACCAGTGACACAATACGTTGCCTGCACATGTACCTCTGATTTATTTCACTTATGAGTATGGTGTCCAATTGTCACCATTTGCCTACAAAGGCCCCAAATCTGTCCCTCTTTATAGCTGAATAATATTCTATTATATAAAAATGCCACAGTTCTTTAATCCAGTCTTCTGTGGATGGACATTTGGGTTCCTTCCACAATTTAGCTATTACAAATTGCACTGCTATAAACATGGGTGCACATATATCAGAGTGATATGATGCTTTCAGATCTTCTGGGAAAATACCCAGAAGGGGAATAGCTGGTTTGAATGGAACCTCTAGACCTAGTTTGCTGAGGAATCTCCAAACTGCTTTCCACAGTGGTTGCACCAGTCTGCATTCCCACCAGCAGTGTAATAGAGTCCCTATTTCTCCACAGCGTCGCCAGCATTTGTTATTGGATGATTTTTTCATACTGGCCAGTCTTACTGGGGTGGGATGAAATCTCAGTGTTGTTTTTATTTGCATTTCTCGAATGACTAAGGATGTGGAACATTTTCTCATATATTTATTTGCCATTTGTATTTCTTTATCTGAGAAGTGTGTATTCATCTCAGATGCCCATTT
This sequence comes from Dinomys branickii, assembly GCA_004027595.1. Taxonomy (NCBI): domain Eukaryota; kingdom Metazoa; phylum Chordata; class Mammalia; order Rodentia; family Dinomyidae; genus Dinomys; species Dinomys branickii. The sequence goes on along the minus strand of PVLD010003778.1, from coordinate 131,842 downwards.
CTGGATTGGGTCTTTGAATTTGCGCAGGTACATGTTTTTTAATTCTTTGTATGTTCTAGATAGAAGACCTTTGTCTGAGGGACAGCCAGCTAGGACTTTTTCCCAATTTGTGGGTTTTCTTTTTACTTTGCTGGTGATTTCTTTAGATGTACAAAAACTTTTCAGTAGGATGAGGTCCCAGTTATTGATTCTTTGGAGTGTTTCCCTTGCAGTTTCATTTTTGTTCATGAACTCTCTGCTTACTCCTATGTCTTCAAGATTTTTACCTACTTTCTTTTCCAATAGATTTAGAGTTTCTGTTTTAATGTTGAGATCTGTGATCCATTTTGACCTGAGTTTGGTGCATGGTGATAAACTTGAGTCCATTTTCAGTTTTCGGCAAGAGGTAAGCCAGTCTTTCCAGCACCATTTATTAAACAGGTCATCCTTTTTCCAGTGAGTTTGGTTCGCCCCTTTGTCAAATACTAGGTGACTGAATGTGTTTTTCATTGTGGTTGCATCTTCCAGTCTGTTCCATTGATCCTCAGGTCTGTTTTTTAGCCAGTACCAGGTTGATTTTATTACAGTAGCTTTGTAGTACAATTTCAGGTCAGGGATTGTGATTCCACCTGACTTGTCCTTCTTGCCCAGGATTGCTTTTGCTATTCTGGGTCTCTTCTGGTTCCAGATGAATTTAAGGCATATTTTCTCTAGATCTGTGAGGTATGCTAATGGTAGTTTAATGGGAATTGCATTGAATCTGTACAATAGTTTTGGTAGTATGGCCATTTTCACAATGTTGGTTCTTCCTAACCATGAGCAGGGTATGTTTTTCCGTTTATTGAAATCCTCTCTGATCTCTTTTTTCAGAGTACTATAGTTTTCACTGAATAAATCTTTCACATTCTTTGTTAGATTGATTCCTAAGTATTTGAATTTCTTGGATGCTATTGTAAAAGGTATGGTTTCCTCAATCTCTCTCTCAGTCTGTTTGTTGTTCGTATATAGGAATGCTATTGGTTTTTCGGTGTTGACTTTGTATCCAGCTACGCTGCTGAATTTGTCAATTAATTCCAGGAGTTTTCTTGTGGAGTTCTTGGGGTCCTCCATGTATAGTATCATGTCATCTGCAAGTAGTGATAGTTTAACTTCTTCCTTTCCTATCCTTATTCCTTTTATTTCTCTCTCTTGTCTAACTGCTCTGGCTAATGCTTCCAGAACTATGTTGAATAGGAGTGATGACAATGGACATCCTTGTCTTGTTCCTGACTTTAAAGTGAAAGTTTTCAGTTTTTGTCCATTTAGTATGATGTTGGCTGTTGGTTTGTCATAGATGGCTTTGATCAGATTGAGGTAGAGGCCATCTATTCCTATTTTTTCTAAGGTTTTTAACATGAACGCATGTTGGACTTTATTGAAAGCCTTTTCTGCATCTATTGAGATGATCATGTGGTTTTTGTCTTTGGCTGTATGGATATGATGTATTACATTAATTGATTTGCGAATATTGAACCATCCCTGCATTCCTGGAATAAATCCTACCTGGTCATGGTGTATAATTTTCCTTACGATTTGCTGTATTCTATTTGCTAGTATTTTGTTGAGTATCTTTGCATCTATGTTCATTACAGAGATTGGCCTATAGTTCTCTTTCTTGGTTGGGTCCTTCTCTGGTTTTGGTATCAGTATCATACTTGCCTCCTGAAATGTGTTAGGGAGAATTGCTTCCTTTTCGATTTCATTGAAGAGTTTGAGGAGTGTTGACATTAGATCTTCTCTGAATGTTTTGTAGAATTCTGCTGTGCATCCATCAGGGCCTGGGCTTTTCTTTGTTGGTAAGTTTTTTATGACATCTTCAATCTCGTTAATTGATATTGGGTTGTTCAGCATTTTTGAGTCTTCCTGATTCACTTTTGGTAATTTGTACCTTTCTAGGAATCTGTCCATTTCTTCTGAATGTTTTATCCAGTGGGAGTAAAGATTTTCAAAGTAGGTATTAATGAGGGATCTGTGGTGATTTCATCCTTTTCATACCTAATTGCATGAATTTGAGTTCTTTCCCTTCTTTTTTTGATAAGGTTGGCTAGGGGTTGATCAATTTTATTTATTCTTTCGAAGAACCAACTCTTTGATTCACTTATTTTTTGTAGAGTTTTCTTCATCGGCAGCTGCAGCCAGAAATTGGTTTTTTGGCGGTGGCGGAGCAGGGCAGACTCGGAGCCCGTGCTCCTCGGGCAGACTGTGCTAATCCGGGTTGCGGACCGGGGTCCCGCTAAGGTCCTCGTCCACGCAGCCGGCGCCCTCCTCGGCCTGAGCACGGGCACTGCGGCGGCTGCGGTCGGTGGCTCCTGCGAGAACGCCGAGGAGGCAGAGAAGCGCCGGAGAGCGGCAGATCGCGGTCGGGGCACGAGATATTGCCACTTTGGAGCTCTCCTGCCTGCACGGATTTCAGAACGGGTGAGCCGATTGCGCGCGGCAACCGGATCTCTGAGTAGGGGAGAAGCTCGACCCAGGGAGATACACCTGAGCGGCACTCTTGCCTGCACGATCCCAGGAATTGGTGAGTTGTTTGGGCGCCCCAGTCGGATTTCCGAGTGGGGAGAAGCTCCGCCCAGCGAGGGACATCTGAGTGTGGGATGTTTGCATCTCCTCCTCCATCTCACTCCCTGACCCTCGCCTCCTCCCACCTACCTTTAGTGGAGACTTCGTAAGAGGCCCGTGCAGACAACCAGAATGCTTGCCCTACAGCCAAACTCTTAGTGAGACCACATCTGCACAATCTCCTGCCACATGTGGTCACATTCACATGTCTTAGAGATAAGGACAGGGCCACTTTGTGTCAGGAGGCATTATTCTACCCACCCCCATCAGTAGTAGAGAAATGATATTTACTGTATGTAGTCTCAGACCTGATGTTTCAGGCTTGACATCACACAGCACCCTAAATAATATGCTCCATGTGCCTCTGCAGCACAGGAGAAGCTATAGTTTCCAACATATGCAGAAAGGAAGAAATTCAGGATCTCAGTGTGAGTCCTACAGGGCAGCGTGTGACCTGAACAATGCAGGCCCCTTCCTATTCATTTGTCTTGTAGAAAGAGAAGCTGAAAGCAGGTAATCAGACCTTCTCCCCTTTTTCTCTCTTCCCTATTGTCAAAGGAACTCTCAACACTGACAGCATCGGAGGAGCTTTTCACCGTTAACGACATCAGAAACCTCTCTTTGCTGTCCACAGGCCTCTTCAGGCCCACTGTGACAGCCCTGATGGTTGCACTGAACCACTGAAGCTGAAGGTCCCATTATGCTGAGGGACATAGCCAGTCACCATCTAGCTCATGCCAGCATGCCCAGCAAGGATGCCAGTGTCCTCCCAAGGTCAGACAGATGACTCCCAAAGTCTGACAGGGTCACCATAGTCCAAGGTTCCTGCTAAACTTGTAGCAACTACCTGTCTTTGTCTCAACTGACTGCCTGGCCCATACTGTATGACCTGTGCTGCAGTCAGCCTGGTAAGGTGATGTCCTTTTGCAAAGGTAGTAGTGGGCAGGCCTAGCCACATGGGGACAGCGTTGAACTTTAAAGTGCAGAAAGGGTAGATTTAAAAAACTGTAATGCCATGAAGTATTAAATTAATAAAGGGGGGGGATGACGGGAATGTCTGTACTATGTCTCATATCTAAAGGTAAAATCTGTCTTATCTTCCTCTTGGAACTTGTGATCTAAGCTCTTGCCTGTGATTTAACTAAATGGGAGATTTTTTATGGTTTTGTTTTATAGTTTTGCTTTGAAAAGGAAAACTGAACAATTCTTCTTCTCCAAACCCAGGCTTTCAACTCTGGCAGACACACAAGTCACAGATGTAACAGGAATACCATTTGAGGTGTGTTCCAAGGGGCTGTGGGTTTCCACTCTTACTGCATGCTCCTCTGTGTCTGTTTTAGAAGCTGAAAGAGAAGGCCACACCTCATGGACCAAGCTCCAAAAGATCTCTGACATATGCTCTGGGAGCTGAGGGCAGGGAGGAGCCCAAATCTGAATAGATTTCCCAGCCCTAGTGTGTGTGGTGTGCAAGAGCAGGTGCTGGGGACAGTTGGGACACAAGGGATTTGCCCAGAGGAAGGTGACACCTTCCTGGCCCAGGCAGCACAGAGGTGGAGACTTATTGACCAGGCCTAGGAATCTGGGAGTGTGGGTGTTCCCTCTTCCAAACAGGCAACAAACGAGCAAATCCACAAGTGAGCACCGCCTGGTATTTCAGATCCTGAGACCTCACAAACCATACTGGTAGATTTCTCAGCTGCCACCCAGAAAATGGAGCAAAAAATACAAAAAACAAAAGAAAAGAAAAAAGAAAAGGAAGAGCTCTTTTCTATTTCTTGCCATTTTTATCAAAGTTCAATGTTTCATCCTCATGTAAGTAGTCAAAGCTGTTACAAGCTGGCTGGGGACACATCAAAGGCTTTATGCACAGACTGGCCCATTTCCAAGGAGATGAAAGGGACGATCACTCAGGCTCACACCTATGGGTCACCAGCCACTCCTAGAAGCAAGGAACTCACACCATGCTATGGAGAGCGCCATCGTTTTTCACATTCCCCAGTTTGTGTACACAACAGTGGTGCTACCATAGACCTAGGAGAAGCCTCATGAAGCCCCTTCAAGTCAGAAGCATCCAGCAGCATTGGACAACACAGATGCAAAGTCAAATATTGCTGGAAAACTGGTTCTCTGAAGTCCCTAACTTTGAGTTTGACTTCCTAAAATAGATGGTTTGCTCTGCTTACTGTATATTTAGTTCATACTACCATGTTCACAAGGGTGCAGCACTTGCCCTAAACAAGGCTGAGAGGCCCTAAAGGCAGAAGCTGGGTTAATGGCCTTTCTATCTTCCACGGGAGACCACAGTCACATCAGAAGTACTTGGTTTTCATTCAACACCCACTCACTAGGTGATCAGTTAAACTGAAAAGAACTGAAAACTGTCTGTGCTCCAGTGCAGTTTCTTGAAGTATAAAAATATTGGTTGTCTTGAAACAAATTACGTCTTAATTAAGATATATCTGGACTCTCCTCTCTGCTATTTTGACAAAATTATACTTAGAGGTCTTAAAGGGTTTCCTAAGTATGCACGAACACACTAATGACAACAAGAATAGATTAAACTTCATTTTAACTTCTGAGGAGCAACTGACTAAGTGCAGTGCTTTGGTTGACAAACATTTGAGTGTGTACATCTCAGCCACTGAGGTCTGTCATTCAACAATTCCAGAATGTCTATTTAGTACACACAACTCTCTATTGTGTATCAGATAACAGCTTCCATAACTTCTATCAAAACTCCAAAGTGTGAGTGTAGTGTCAAGGAGTTCTGCAACCAACACCCTGGCCTCAATCATGACACAGCTCAGAGAGAGGAGAGGTCCCTGGCTCTAGTTAGTCAGACCAGTGACATCCTTGGCATTGGTCTTGTCAGCCAATTGAAAGTCTGTGTTTTGAGACAATCAGGCTGCACCTTTGTCTTGGCAAGCTCACAGGATGACCCTAGTTGAGGTCAAATATGATCAAAGGAAATGAAGTGCAAGGTCTATGGAAACCAGAGGTGGTGGGGGTCCCACCTTGAGCCACAGTTAGTGTTCTTATTATAGAGAGCTAAGTTAGGTATAAATATTATAGGAAGTCAGATAGGGCTGATCAATGCAAAAGACAACTGTGGCTGGAGGTGCATTCACTGAAGGTCAGACTTCAGAAAAAAGAAAAAAGAACTACTAACCTATATACTTCCCCTAGGGATGAACATCAGTGATTGATATTCTAAATAGACATCAGCCACCTTGGGGTGTTGGACCAAACCTTAACCCACCCCTTCTAGGAAAGTCCTTGTCTGTGTATGTGTGACTGCTACATGACTTGCTTCCCAATTTTATCCCCATTCAATCAATGTTACCCAAGCAACTATACTTGCTGTAACCTTACTGGTTCACCATAGAATTGTCCCACTTCATATTCACCTTGTGATTTCCCACTGGATCAGTATTAACTAAGTGAATATACTTGTAATTTTATTGATTGATTATAGTTTTGTCCTAATTTAAACCCACCTCTCACCATGGCACTGCTCAATAAACACCACTGAGAAGTGGGGTTGGCAGGCAAGCTACTTTCTGGATTCCCTTCTGTCCTTCTTAAACAGAAACTTTCTGTCAATAAATTCTTCCTGCACTTAACATCAGTGGTTCCTAGAATTCATTCCTCAATTTTAGAGAACATAAACTCAGTGTCTCAAATACCCACAAGGTTGGGAGTTTCATTCCCTTATATCATACCTACATGTCTGGGCAAGGCCCACAAGAGGACAGGTACCTGTCAGCTCTTTCTAAGAGAAAATCCACCTGAAAGAAGGAAGAACTATCTGAGCCCTGGACTCAGAAAGAAGACCTTATCACCAGTATAGCATGTCAGCCACTCAAGGATGCCCCTGTGGGCCCTAGAAGAGAAAGAATGCCTAGCATGACATGCAAAAGAGCCATGTCACAAGATGTTTGTAGAACATACCAGCCCTGCAGATTTGAAATTCTTGTATTATAGTAAAATAATCACTTTTCAAAAGGAAAGTGATACCAGTCCTTGCCACTCCACCAGACAGCTCAAATCACCTTGTCACCCAAGGCTTCCAGAATATTGATGAGAGTGCCATCAAAGACCATGGACCCTGTAGTCATGCCAGGGTGAGAATCAAAGGGCCTGAGGAAACGCTCAACAGGGAGGCAGTGGCAAAGAGAGATGGCAGGCAAAGGTCTCCCTCTCACCCAAGAAATGACAGATCCTCTATCATGAACTCTGACCATTAGGAGGACTGGCTGCCTTCCTGTAGAAGGATGAACAATGTCAGCAGTGCTCAACACATGGCACGATAGCACAAAGCCATGAGAGAGAAGTATGTCTTCTCATATATGGACTCACATATTGGCCTCTTTCAGTAACAAAGAATTATGGAACTGAACTTCCCCAGGGATAATTAGGTCACATTCAGAAGCACCACCTTAAGCTTTGGGCAGAACACATAACTGAGACACCAGAAGGGAGTGGATACCACAGTGAGGCTGCAGACAGGTATAAAGCTGACTTGATTAGGCTTGAAGTTAGAGTGGATAACACCTCCCCGCTGGTGACAACATGCTTGAAGACCCCAGAGGTGCTTTTTCAGAAGGGTGAGGACCTATAAATATGAAGAGCTTCATTCAGATCACAAATATGTTCAACCAGTCAGAACTAGTGATATTCTCGTAATGAATACGTGACCTTGTCTCTATTAGCATATCTCTAAACAATGCCATTTCCCCTATAAAGCTTCAATGAAATTTATAACCATGGGGTTATAATGTGAAAATATGTCCACCTCCATGCTTGATCTATAAGGGTTACTGATAAAAATAAAACTGTGGCATCCTAAGCCCCACCACTGTCTTTGGGCTGAGTCCAAGTGTGTCCCACTGCCCAAGAGAACGAAGCTATGAAATGCACAAGGATGTGGTGACTTTTTCTCCAAATTGGCTAGAGAACTCTGTGTTTTGCTTGGCACCAAGAACATACAGGGTAGTCGGGGTGTACAGTAGTGTGTATATTGCCTGTGTGTTTGCATGAAGTTTCAAAGGATTTTCTTGACATATGCAGTATGACAGCCACTGTCACAATGTACTTATATAAGTTCTACACAGGTTTTATTAAATAAATTTGCAAGTGTCTGCTTTCCTAAGGAGGGTTTTATTTAGGAGTGGTAATAATCATTTTATCTCACCATAGAAATTCACACAGGCTGACATGTTGTCCTTACCCATGCTGCAAATGGGTTGATGTTCTCCATAAATAGGACCAGCAAAAGCTCAGATAGGGCAGATCCCTGTGTCTCTTCTTTTTTGAAAATGCCTGTTTTGCTAACAAATAAAAACAGCTTTGAGAGGTACAGTAAGTGTCACTTTTCTGAGGTCCAGATAGAAGGATGAGATAGATGTCCTTGACCAAGCATTCAGAGTCCCCCTAACTGTTACATCCCCAAGCTGGCAGCCCATCTTTCCACATGAAGCACTTGGACGGATATGAAGGGTGGTGAGAATCCCTTACCCTCTATGCCAGCATTTACCTCATTTTTTCAGAGGAACTAGAAGCTCACGCTGGCCAAATCTTGCTATTAAAAACATCAATATAATTTACACTACAAGAGATTAGTAGTGGGCTCCATGATATCAGATGTCTACAAAGCAGTGGGCAAGATTGTGGGAAACACAGTTAAATAGGGACTTTTATTGCAGAACATCTCTTATCCTTTAATTCATAGAATGTTCAGTTGGATGAATACATGATATGGTGTTTCTCAAACTCTTTTGGCTACAGAATCTTCTTAACATACCACATGAACACATTTTAGGGCCACATAACGACCTAATTTGTAAATGCTGATTAAGGCCTTTATTTCTGCAGGGCTGTCCCAAGGATCTACAACTACAGGTTCTCCTACTTGGGACCACTCTTGCTGAGAATATTTGGTTAAGCAAGTTTTATTCTGAGCAAGCAACTAACTGAACAATCAGCTATGTTTCCTAAAGTCTTTCATCCCATTTATAAACACTATATTAAATAATATGCTGTCTTAGTTATTTTTTCTCATTGCTGAGACAAAATACCAGACAATGGAAGATAACGGAAGAAAAGTTTATTCAGCTCACAGTTTGTAGAAGTTTCAGTTCAAAATTGGTTGGCTCCAACACAGAGTGACACATGGCAGAGGGCCAATAGTTCATTGTGATGGAAAACAGCAAATGCAACAAGACAGAGGGAGAGAGAAAACCAATTTCTGTTTCTTATATTGTGTAAAGGGTACCCCCACTAAGGAAGCATAGCACTCACACCTTTAAACCCAGCATAGACCATAAATCAACCACAAACTCTAGATTCAGCCTCCTCCAAAAAGCCCCACCTCCTATGATCACATGAGGCTGTGAGGGGAAATAAGCCATAACATTCTGCCCCTGGCCCCCAAAGACTCATCCACATCTCTTATGCAAAAGGCATTTAGTCCATCTCCAAAAGTTGCCAAAGTCCTAACAGTTTCAGCATTGCTGAAAAGTCCAAGTCAAAAGTTCTCAGATTTATAGCAAACTCTTAGCTGTGATCCCTTGTACAAATGAAAAGAAAGCTAAACACTAATAGCACAAGATAGACATTTCCATTCCAAAAGTTACGAACAGGGGGATATAAAGGAATGAAACCAAAGCAAGTCCAAAATCCAGCAGGGCAAACATTAAGTCCTGTGGCTCCATGTGCAGCATCTCAGGCAATCTGTGGCAAGATGTAAGGGGCTTAGGGGGCTACAGCACTTCCAGTGGTTATAGCTCCCATGGCATCTCTTTTGGGCCTACTTTGTAACCTTCTTGCAGTTACCTTAAATGATCCATGTTTCTGACTTCTCCAAATTTCTGGGGTCTCCACCACACTGTTTGCATCACACTCACAACTGCACACATCGTCCACTCAGGGGCACATTGTCTAGCCTCCTAGGCCTGATGAAATCTCGGTGGAAGCCTTTCTGACCCCACAACTCTTCTATTCTGCACCTAAAACCAGTGCCATGTGGAGACCAGCACCAAGGTCTGCTGCCAACTAGAGCAGTAGTCAAGTGTCTCCCTCTCTCTTGACTGTAGGGGTATAGTGCTTGCACCACGAGGCACTCTGAATGCAATCCTGAGGAGCAAATTCTCTATGCTCCCACCATTATGGGGCATGATGCTCTGGGCTCTCTTCTCAAAGCAAAGTCTTTCACTTTTGCAATTTTGAGGCTATACAGGGTGGAGTCCTACTGCTCTTGTGATAGCTCAGACCATCTTTTCTATTCTCCTATTCCTTCTCAGCAATCAAGATCTCCTCTGCTCTATCTTTGCGGTCTAAAGCTTTCCTACAGCTTCCTTTCTGGCCAAACTCGCAATGTTTTAAATCATTCTTCTGGGCTCTTTGCTCTTGATTCTCAACATAAATCTGACTCAATGCTCCAAACAGTAGCCATGCCACCATCTCAACATTTGACTATCTTGAAATTTCTTCTACAAGATTAATTAGTCTACTGTCCTTATCTTGGTCTCAGGAAAAGACTCTGAACACAAGAAAAATGCAGACACACTTAAGAAGATTATATGGAGTCCAACAATCAATAAAGTCCCTCTTCCCTGCAGAAGCCTCCAAAGCCTGGTCTTTACTGGCTTTCTCATCTTCTGAGCTCTGACCAGAATCTTCCATAAAGAACATCACTACTCTTTCAGCTGGCATCTCCAAATCATTCCAAACTCTTCCCACAAGCCATTTTCAAAGGCTCCTGCCCCACATCATCAGTATAGTCACAGCAATGACACCATCTCTCTGGTACCAAATTTTGTTATAGTCATGGTTTGCAAGGGAATAGATTCATTACAGGACACATAATTTATATAATTATTTTATAATATTCACCCAGAAAGTCAGATGCGGAGGAGTACAAGAGAGCTATCCACACACTAGAGACTCAAAGAATAGAGCTGATAACCTGGATCTAATGGCAATGTCCTACATGAGTCTAACTGAAGACCTAGAGCCCATGGCAATGTCCTCCACAAGTCCAGCTAGAGGCCTAGAGCCCACAAAAATGCCTTATGCAAGTCTGTATCAAGGATCTTCACTGGGAAGACCCAAAGATCAGTGGTGGAAGCTAGAAAATATGCGCCAGTGAGATGAAAAATCTGTGCCAGCAGGCTGAAGGATCTACACTGAAGCCAGAAAATGATGCTCAAGGTAAGGACTAGAGCTACCTATAAGAGAATGCACAGCAGCCATCCTCAGCAACAATGAGGACCTCAGTTCCTTTGATGATGAGAACAGCTGAGTTCGTATCAGGAAAACAAGAGTGACCAGTTCTCCACAAGAATCAACAGCGCACCATCTTCTTCTCCAGTTCTTCTTTTATGCTGTTGGCAACAATTCTCAGATCAGCCTTCTATACTCAGAACTATGCTGATTCAGTTCAGCGGTGTTACAAACTGACCATTAGTTAATCCACTACAACTACACCTTTGTATCCGCCACAATTCTGGAAACTGAGTATTTATCTGACACCCAGAAAAGATCAAGTGCCAAACTCAAGGCCAAGTTGTAGATATTTTCTTCTTACGGGCAATTGTATCAAAATTATCTATTTCCTAAAATGTTCACTGCATTACAATGAGCCCTTTCTGTAACTACTGTATCAGAATCGGAATGTACACTCTGAGATTTTAATGAACAGTAGTGTGTTAAGGATTTGTATCAGATTTAGTAACAGAATGTAACAGCAAGATACAGGGTCAGTAAAGAGATGAGAATCAACACGAGCTTAAAAAAACCCTTATGTACCACTGTAGGAATTCTACAGGCAACATCTACAGTTGATGAACTAAGAGAGAACAACGTATTAGCTTTCCAACAGTTGGACCACAATACCAACACCCACAACTGATGGGGAAGAGTTTTAATTTGGCTCATGCCTTCTGGGGATTCAGTCCATGGTAAGTTGGCTCCGAGGCAGGAGCATCATGGTGAAGAGAGCGAAGGAGCAAAGATGTGTAATTCATGGCAGCCAGGAAGCAGAGCAGGGGACAGCAGGAAAGAGGAAGGGGCCGGGGACCAGATACAGACCCCAAGGTCATACCTCCTTGACCACCCAGACATACCCAGAAGTGGTTTTACTAAACCCCTTAGTTGGCCCCCAAGACATTCAAGTGGACACAATTATGTTTAACCATCACAAGCAGCACATGAATATTAACTGAGCAAGGCAGAGGAGGAAAATCTGAAAGCCCTGGAATTATTTACCAAAGGGAAAAATGTACAGGGTAGGGATAAGTAAGGGAGGTTCTGTGGGTTTTGTTACTAATTTTTAGTTCTGTTTGACTTTAAAATCATATTCACATGTTACATTAATTTTTAAAATTTTACAAAAAATAAAAGACAATAGCATTCTAATATTCAGAGTTTTAATTTATTCAGACTAGTGTTTCTACCTTACTTCCATTAAGTTCCAGCATTAAGATGGCAGCTCTGGATTTTTAAAAAAAACATGGAAATCAAAAGTGACTGATTTATACAAATTTAACAGAAGACAAAGTATTCAAACATATAGGTTGAAACCATAAATTTTTGATTGATTGCTTCATTAAACAAATAAACTATTCATATGAACTTTCCCTGCAATAAAATAGGCAAAGTGCTACCAAATGTCTATAAGTGATCACAGTGAATTCTAAACATGACAACTTGGCCCACTTCAGTTTTCTGGATGATAGCTACAAAATTTCGACTACCTTACCACATATAAGGCATAACTCTTATTTGTACTAAAGTTAGAGTCCACACATTTAGGTCCTCAAGAGACTGAGAGATGATTCAGAAGTCTGGCAAAGGATGTTAAAAGTTGGGAGGGGAGCTGGGGATATAGCTCAGTGGAATAAGCGCCTGCCTAGCAAGCGCAGGGTCCTGAGTTCAATCCCCAGTACCGCAGAAAAAAAAAAAAAAAAAAGTTGGGAGGGATGTACTCAGGGCAGCACAGGCAAATATGGAGAGAGGAAGAGGAGCTCATTCTGTGACTAACATCCTACTGCCTCTTAAGCAGCCAGAAAACACATAAAGGCATGAAAACCAGTGGCCCAGGCTGGCTGCCCACACTGAGTGTATTAATCAGCTTCCTATCACTACAGCAAAATGGCCCTAGGTATTTGTGAAATGCAGAGAGGCTTGTCTAGCCCCAAGATCTAGAGGTTTAGCTTGAGGTCAGGCAGCTCCATGGGTCTGGGCCTCTAGTGAAAGCAGCACATCATAGTGTGACTGCATGTTGGAACAAGTGTGCACATTTCTACTCAGCAGAGAGACGAGAGTCTCACAGTCCCCTCTGGGGGATGCCCCCCAATAACCTACGGCTTCTTGTGAAGCCCCCCCCTTAAAGGTCCACAGCAGCTCCCAGTGCCACCACCAGGGGACCCAGTCTTCACACGGGGAGCTCTGAAGGACATTCTTCCAAGCCACAGGACCAAGTAGGCTGAGCTGTTGTCACCCTAGGGCCCTCAGCCTTTACTGAGGCCCAGCTGAGGTTACGGTAAGAAAATGTTGGACCTGAAGCAGAAAGACATCAAGTGGGAAGACATCAGATGCCTTCAGTGACAACCCGTGGAAGTTGTGGGTACTGGGTCAAGGAGAGGCGTAAATTACCCATCACCAAGTCATTATTTTCTCCATGTCACAAGGGGACACCTGAAGTCCTACAGTACAAAGGAAATTAACTTGGATTTTTCCAAAGGGAAGCAGCTCTCATGTTGAAGATGCTCTTGTGGAAAGTGGAGCCCATTTTTCCTCAGGTTGTGCTTTCCCCTTCACCCCTCAAACACTCTCGAGTTTACTTCATTGTGAGTTGCAAGGAGCAGCCCAACTTGGCTCTAAGCCCTTAGACCACTTATCAACCTTCGTGACAGGAGATCTGTATTACTGTTCACTCTGGGCATCTAGAGGGAAGTGCAGAGGATGGTCAGTCACATTATCACTGCAGGCAGGAAGCGGCCGTGACATGAACAGACTGGGCCATGGCAGGGAAAGGAGGAGGCTGCTTCTGGTGTGGCAGGTCCTTTCCCACCTCTTCTCTTGCCTTTTCTTTTTTGGCACATACTAAAGGGATTGGTTCATCAAGTCACATTTTATGAAGTGAAGCTAAATCCAACTTATACTTGCAGGATATTTCTTGTTCCAGGTGAGCAGCAGCACTGAGAAAGTTGCCTGTAACAAGGTCCATTATGTATCATGTGGATCCTTAATTTGAATTAAACACTGAGTCAGAGTTTGTTGATGGGGTTCAAAATCTTTTACTAAGGAGTTAAGGTTCTTCCTCAAATGTTTGGACATCTCAAACATGGTACAGTCTCCAATGCCATAGGGAATTCAAGAATATGTCTGCCCAGAGAAGCTGTGGAAATGGAGAGAGAGATTTCCGGGTGGCCCACCTCACTGCCAGTCCCCAGCCTAACACAGCAAGAAGGGAGATGAAAGGAGAATGATTCCTAGTGGAAGCCACTCACAGGATGATCCCAGAAAAATAAGACAAGGACAGAGAATCCTACCAGTTCTAACTAGTCCTCCACCTTCAAGTCTCTAACGCTTTCAAAAGTAAAACAGCTCCCAGAATCCTGTAGCTTGGAAAGTGTCCTTAGAAGACCTACCATAGATAACAGGGCTCTAGGACACCTTTCAGGAGGCCACAGTGCCTCTAAAAGTCAGGATAGACAAGATCCATGGAACAGAACAATCATTAAATTACTCTAACAAAGATCTTCTTCATGAACTCTTGTACTACCTGCTGCTCACTAGGACCTCATCCCTGCTGCTTCATTCCACTAGCAGAGATATTCTGCCAGGAAGTGAATTCCTCAATGGCGGGACTTGTCTCTCTGGTCACCACCATATTTCATGCTTTTACATGGTATCTAATATTCAATGAAGGACAAATGGAGAGAGAGATGGAGGGATGGCTAGATGGATAGGTGGAGAGAGAGAGGGATGTAGGGATGCAAAGGGTTGAATACAGTTTATGTAACTTGACATTTTCTTAGGACAATCATGTCCACAGGGGTTAAGTATGAACTGAGGACCTGCTAAACACCTTCTATGTTCCTACCACACCACTGTAGCCATAAGACTATGAATTTGTTACTTTTAGTAAGTATTAGAAAATGAACAAGTGTTGCAGTTCTCCCATAAACTCTTTGAGGATCTTACCTTGGTTCCAGGTCTGCCTCCGTCAGTTAGCTGCTATGGAGTAAGGAAGTTCTGCTTCATCCCCCAGTGGCTGTGCCTTCCTCCTGTGTTGCTTGTGAAACTAAGCAAAATCCCTCATGTAAATATTCACATCCCATCCCTGGCAGGTAGAGAATCACTGGATCAATGAATACAACTCCTTGGACCCAGGACTGGATAAAAATTACTCATTTTTATTTGATTTGAATGTACTAAGATTAAAATCATTCAACTGAGGAAATACCTAGAAATTTTTTTTTAAAGAAAAAGCATGCTATGACAAAGCACTACAAGGCAATTAGTCTCATTGAATTAAATAAAAGAAACCTGCATTCATTACAATTCATCACTCAGTGCTGGCAAAGAAGTCAGAAGAACAGGTATCAGGGGCTGGACCTCAGTTAAGGAGCTAATCGTTCTAAAATATGTTTCCATAAAAACTTAAGAAATCTTATTTCTATAGTTTTACTGGCTTTGTCCAAATAAAGATCCATTTCTTTCACAAGCCAGGGATTCCTGTGCATCAAAGTTCGTGAAGAAGCGCCCCCATCCCAAATCTGAGCATTGGAGAAGTGATTAAACTGCGATGGAGAAAGTTGAGTCTGTATCCATTTCATGCCTCTCCCTACACACACACACACACACATACACACACACGCTCCTATAACATATGCATGTATGTAGTTTAGAAAATGCACTCTGCGGAGAGTAGGGATGCTGTCATTGTCCTGATTGGAGGGTGAACTTATAGGAAAGGTGAACTCTCTCTGAAGGACCCACACTGCTCCCTCAAACACATGGCTAATCACCCACAGTGCCCCATCTCTCTTGTTGCTGATGGGAGGCAGCAGACTCCCTGAGCAGAGCTCAGTCCAGTCACTATGCCACTCAAGTCTTCTCCTGGGCTGCTTATTCTTCACTGTGTTTTGCCCTCTCCGAGTATAGCCCATAGGCCAGCAGCATCAAAGCCATACAGGGAGCCTGGAGGTCAAGTACCGAGGTCCTTCCTCCAGCTGCAGCCACAGCAAGCCCGTATTTCACACACATCAACTTCAAGGTAAAAGGTGCCATCTCCATGCAAAGGTGGGGCAAGGAATGTGATGAACAAACCCATGGTTTCTTTTTCCTTTTTTTTTTTTTCAGTTTTGTTTCAGGATTTTTACCTCCTGGGCATTCGCCTTTCATCTCCCAAATTTACAAGGGAAAAGTGAGACAACTTCCAAGGCAAAACTCCACTACAACCTGGTTGCTCTCTAGCATATGTCTCACGAAGTATTTGTGATAAAGTCAAGACCTGCATCAGAAGGATCAGAATTGTGCAACAATGGGGTTGGAAATAGAATGCTGAGTGCAGGCAGACCTGTCTCAGTGTCCACTTTCATCTTGAGATTTTTTGCAAGAGGTAGAGAATTCTTCCAGACCCTCTGAAGGCATAAATGAGATTCACAGTTTTCTCAATGAGAAGCTGAAAGTTGTAAAATTAAATCCACCTTCAGTAGTAGATTTCAGTCACTCACTGAACTTTGAAAGACTAAAATCATGTAAAATTTTTAATGTGCACTAAAGGTAAGATTTTATTTTTTATTTTAGGACAATGGGGATGGAGCATAGCCAAAGGAACAGATTCTCTTTTGTTGCTAAGGGAGGAAATAGTCCCTTATATCCTAGATTTCTTTTGTGAAGTCACTTCAGTTCCTACAGCCCATGACAGCCTTAAGCCCGCTATGTTATCTGTTTACTGCTTGCAAGGAAGTTTGAGCAGCAAACGATGTGGTTGCTGATGAATTCTAACTTGGTCAAGACAACTCAGGGAGTTGTTAGGGAGACCAGCACTGACAGGAAGTGGATTTTTAAGCCAAACTTATATAAATGCACCTTAATCCATTACTCATCCATTAAACCCCACTGTGAGCTTTTGTTGATATGTTGAAGTGTCTTTGCCAGAGACTCCCAAAGAAGAGTCTGGATCATCCAGGAGAAAGCAACACAGGGGCCAATGAGGTTGAAACTTAGAAAATAAATGATACAGGAAGATTTCTGCCAACAACAGCTGTTCAGCTCCTTATCATGCTGCCCGTATCACGTGAGCATGCACTGAAATGTGTCTTCTCAGGCCAACTGAATCAGGGACTCAGGGTGAGGCCCAGGGATCTACGTTGTAACAAGCACATCTGAGAATTAAGTTAAAGAAACACGGATCAGCTCACTCGTTCTCAAATTTGACTCTCCCTGAACCTCAGGCAGTTACAATTTTGTGCTTCTGAACATAACCTTATGCTTGCTGAACCGGAACTTCCCTGGTTATGGTCAGCCTTGATGGAGATGACAAACTCACACCACTGTACAAGCACAGACAACAGAAAGCTCTGCAGAGGTGATGACTTTCCATGGGATGCTGACCAGTTTCAAAGTCCCTGTTCTCATTTCTCTGGAAATTAGATCATGTTCCAATCTTAGTAATTGGCCCCCAAATTCCTTTGGGGCTTCATATCAAGTTGATTTCTGTTACTATAAAATAATAATAACATTGGTGAAACAAACATTTTAGCTGAACCTTGTGAATTTAAAATAAATATATATATCAAATGACAAATACTCCCATTGCCCTCTCTTCTCCAAAATGAGTTGGCTATAAGTAGCTGAAAGAATGAGTTTGGTGGGGGATATGCAAGATACACTTAGTATTTTGGATGGAACTCAAAACTCAAATTGGGATTTGTAGAGAATATATTATGAATAATTAACATGCAAAGCTGGTCAAGTGATAACAACACAACCCAATCATTTAAAATAGAACTAAGTCTCAATTCAGATTCAGATTAACTCCACCCCAGGAACTAAAAGAAACTGTGGGTATGTTCTTAAAATGCAATCAGTGATGTGATAAATCACGGAGAGCTGCAAGTTACCAGAGAGGGGACAAGGATGAGTGCTGTCTTCATTTTGAAAGAGAAGAGAAAGTTCACACTTGGATACTTCAGAACACTGAATTTAACAATTTGTTTTAGAAAAATTCTCAGACAATGCATCAAATAGGTGGATATTAACACTCAGGAAAGAGGAAAGTGGTTGTGGAGGCTGCCAGCCATTACCCAAGAACCAATCACAGCCCAAACCCCTCTCAGATCTGTAGGCAGGTGCCAGGACCAAAGCATATTTGAGCCAGACTGTGTCTCTATTTCAGTAAGAACACTGGCAAACAATCCAGTTGCTTTTTCCTGGGGATGGGATAAAATGGGGATGAATGATAAACATCCATGAAAAGCTTCTACCAGGACAATACATATGACCAGGGAACTGATTATCATCCTCATTGAGTTTTCTCTAAAAGACACACAGTGTCCTCTTTTTGTTTTTTTTCTAATGATTTTCTGGCTGTCAGATCCAAATGAGACACCAAACCCACAATTACAAAAAGGCTACTGTACCAGGACATAGAATCATGCTATTTCCAGGACCCTGTGGGGGTCACACTGTCAGCTGTCTCTGCAGAGTCCATGCTAAGGCTACAGTTTTGAGGGCTCCATGGTCAGCAGATGTCCTTTCCAGCCAGAATTAGCCGACCGGGGGAGGGCGACTGATATTACTGTAATGGATCACACCTTCTAAGTGCAAAAGTGATGTGCATTTTCCCTCTTACGTTGAACCAAACTTCTTTTGTGTTTGCTCTTTTTGTCTCTTTAATGGAAAGCAGGAAGATTTCACCAAGGCACCAACAGTGAAATGTGTCCACAAGCACATGGAGGTTGTTAGGAATAGTCATCCTCCCTCCCGAGCCTCAACTGCTCCATTGGTAAAACCTCCCAGGCATGGATTTACTCCATTGACAACAAGGTCGGTCCTAGCAGCCATCACTTTGGTGAATCTTACCATGTACTAGCCATTCTTCCAAGCAGTTTCAACAACAAATCATTTACCCTTTGCCCAATACTGTGAAGTATTATTGTTCTGTTTTATAGATGATGAAACAAAGGCAGAGAGAAATTCAGTAATTTGTCCAAGGTCACACAGCTAACAAGTAGTGGAATTTGGATTCAAACCCAAGTAGTCTGTTTCCAGAAACCAGCTTTCTTCACTTCTATGTCATATTCAACTAAACTTGTCCTTACTTATGTGTAGTCACGACTGAATCTTAAGAGAATTTCATTCCATGTTTGCATTAATCTCAGAATACACTTAGTTGTGACATGAGAAGTGTGGAAAGACCCTTTTTTATGAAGTCGTAAGAGTTTTCAGGGTCTGCCTCCCCTCTAGGGAAATCACAGGAGATAAGAATGCCATTTATTATGCATATTACTGATAAGAAAGCAAAACAACTCTGTAAGCATCCTTTAAAAACAGAAAAGAATATTGAAATGCCAATATCTCAAAGTAATGGTAAATGACATTGGATCACCTGTTCTTGTTAATGGGAAACATGTAATATACACAGCTACTCTATTGTGCTGACCTGACTATTTCAGTACTGAACATGTTAAATATTTATGAAAGGCAACTGAAGATTGATTTACCACCTTAATATTTCAATATTATAAGAGCTTAGCCTGCCCAAGCACAAACTCTTACACCATAGGCCTTTTCAGGGCTGAGGCCTCCCGGATGGAAAGGAAATTCCTTACTCCATGATGCTGGCCCAGCACAGTACTGTACAGTATGGCCAGGACACAGCACAGACCAGCAGGGGTGAATGGGTGGCTTTTACTGGGTGGAATTCATTGGATTACAATCATGCCTTCAAGGCCCATTGGTACAGGACACAGGGTTGCTCATGGAGTATAGAACATCGTATTTGCAGAACATTAATTTCAAATAAATCTTTGATCTTTCTGCTCCTTTTGGGTGTCCTGCTCAATTCTTTGTTCAAGACATCAAGAATCTAGACAAGACCCCTGATCAAGTAACAGAACCAGGCAGTGAGAAGCCCCTGTAGCTGAAGCCAAGGAGAGAAATGAATACCATTGTATTCTGCACGCAATTTTCAGATCTTTAGTTCTTTCCCCTAATTTTACCCTCTCTTTCAGGCAGTATTTCTAGGCTAAGACATTGGGGAGTCCAGAAATCTGACCCAAAATGGCACTAAAAGGTGCTGGTTTTCAAAATTTTTGAGTTAGTGATTTTTAAAATATTACTTAGAAAAAAGAGATTATTATATTTTTCATCTGAGAAAATATTTGAAGTCAAGTTGAACCCAATTAGATTGTTAGGATTTATATCTTTGATTTCCTTCTCTTGGTCTTTTATTCTGAGCTTGGTCATATTTCCTTAGTTATTTTAGTTGGTTGTGATTAATATTAGGTGAGTCATTTAGTGGTACAATTTCATGTGGGTGTGCTTTGTTTGTATCAATACTTTCCTTGATTTTATTTTTCCCCAGACAGTGACATAGTATATACTGCCTGATCTCATATGATACCACTCTAGAAGGGGTACAGAAAGACATGATATGTTTTCTTGTATGTACTTGTGTGTGTGTGTGTGTGTGCACATGCGTGTGTGTGCACACGTGTGTGTGTGTGTCAGATAGAGAATGCACAGGATGAAGAATAGGAATTATAAATAGATTCTGCTCTTTTTTTGGCAAACAGTATAAGCACAGGAAAATTAAATATGTAGTAAACTGAAAATCGAGTTAGTTTCCTAAACTAAGACCCATTTGCCTTATGTTTAATGCCACTTTCAGATACAGTCATTCTAGTTCTGCCTGCCTTAATGTGCAAAGTTCTAAAGAGCATATTCTTTAAGGCTAGGGTGGAGGTTGTTTTTGAGAGAAGTAGCAGAGGATATACTGAGGATTCCTATTTGAATAGATTTGGAACCTGAAACCTCTCAGAGGAGCTCAGACTAAACTGGGCATCACCTGCCTCTACTGGGGACATGCAGTTTCTGCCATCTTTTTAGCATACAGTATCTCCTGGTACAACCCCAGCCCTGCTCTGTACCACCTCTTGGGATAGAAGCTGTATTGCAAAATTGATTTTCTGTACTCCCTCCCTCTTGCTGAGCTTCTCTTCTCCTCACCAATTTCATCCTAATAATGTGCAGATTTCATTCCTCTTAATTTATTCTTCTTGTTGCTGTTTCCAGGCCCTTCCCAATTTCTGCAAGACCTTCAACCCCGAGTGAATTCTTGGGTTTTTTTTTTCTTTCAATTAAATGCTTCCAGAAACAAAATTTTAGAAAATGCATTCAGCTTAGCTGACTAGATCTAAAAGTCTTTCCAAAAAATGTATCACTGGGAAAAATATTACTGGCGTAAAACTTCCAGGGCTGTTCTGGCCAGCAATTTGCATTTGGCTTTCATTTTTCAGATCTGCAGCAATGTAAAAACCCTAGCACAGTAATCATCATTTTTTTCTAAACTAGGCTCAGTTCTCTGGAATGTGCTTGCCCCTCTCACACAAAGGAGTTTCAAGGTACAGGGTAAACTTGAGTTTTGTGCCCTGTCCCGTGGAGAGTGCAGAGTCCTTGTTATACTCTGGCTTGAAAGGTTTTCCTATAATGGAAACTTTTACTCGTCTTCCACTGAGAGCAGTATGAGGATAAGTGAGTTCTGTGGAGTGCGCTGAAAGTATGCACACAAAAATGACATTTGTGTTTCTTCCTGTGCTACCTGTGGAGGTGGCCAAGCGAGTTTCTGGTCAATTCTTACTGGTATCGCATCATTCTGGGTCCTTGAGACACACAGTGTGGTCCACAGGACAGCAGCATCAATAGCTCCTGTCAACTTGTTAGAAAAGCAGAATCTTTGGTCTCACCCCAGACATCCAAAATTGGAATCTGTATTTTACCAAGATCCTCAGATGGCTCCGTGCTCTCAAATGCTAAGAAGCACTGAAATCTTAGGGGCTGGGAGACGGGAGCTGCCTAGAGTAGGTCCTCAAAGCAGAAGCAAACCATGAGGCTATTCTGGACCCCACTGAGCAGAAGACCTGACGTGTATCAGACAGCAGAGGAAGAAGTTTGGGGGGCAGAAGAATAAGGAGGACCTTTTGTGGATAGGTATATGCATATTATAACCTCTACATTCCATAGCCACTTTTTAAGGTATATATTTTCAACTTGTTCATAAAAGAGAAAACTTAGGTTCATAGTATTTAAGAAGTTTCCCCAAAAATCATTTAAGAAGTTAATGCTTTGTGTGACTCAAAGCTAGATATAGCCAACACTGAAGCAAGTCTCACAAAAAGAACTGCTCTCATTTTACTGTCTTTCCATGACCTGAGACAGTCATGTTAACAGTAGTTAAATCGATCTCTTTGTTTTCGAACAGGTAAACTTACCATAGTGTCTAAAACAAAAACAAAACTCCGATTTCAAAGAAAACACTAAAACGTATGCCTAATATAAGTTGAGGTTTTGTTTGATTTATTGTTTGTTTTTTTTTTGAGACAGGATCTTGCTTTGTAGTACAGCCTTGCCTTGGACTCATTATGTAGCCCAGGTTAGCCTCAAACTCATAGTGATCCTCCTGCCTCAATCTCCCAAATGCCAGCATTACAAGTATATGTGCCATGCCAGGAAATTGAGTTCTAACAAACCTTCAAAAAATATCCTTTTAAACTCAAATATTCACAGATTTCTCATATGAAAGCATTTTCTAAATTATCTGATTCTGAACACCCAGTTACTACATAAGTAAGATCAATTAATCAGAACATGTTTGTTATACCAGTTGGGAGCGGTTACCTAATGGAATCAGCAACAGAAAAAAGGAACTTGTTGAAGGTCCAACAATTTTTCTGTAGCCAAAGTTCATATTTAACAAACCCTGCACATCATCCTTCACAAACCTTTGAAAAGTAGAATAACATGCCATTACACTGTGAAACTCATAACCCCATAAATGAATGAAAAACACCCATATCCCCAGTGACTTACTAGTGAGTATTTGTGACATGATTTAAGAAGCACCAGATTTTAAATAACTTAATGAAAACAGAGATTGTTTACTCTGAAAAGCCTTATTTGATAACTCAAAAAAAAAAAAAGCCCTGCAATGTTACCAGTCAATGAAGTTGTTTTAGTTTGAATACAATTGTTTTATGAAACGTGACAATGGAAAAACCATTTCATTACACATGGGATTGTAAATAAATTTGTAGAACTAAATAAGTTCAACACTAAAACAGGCCTTCAACTAGGTCATATAAACCTCTCATAAGTTTTTTCAAGTTGGCCAAAAAAATATTTTGTTGCATTTTCCCACTGATAAATGAAGGGAAGCTTTTCAGATGCTGAGATCGGCGTGGTCTCCCTGACACACGCGAAGTGGAAACAAACCACATAAAGCAATTCAGGTGTGGATGGGAACTCACTACCAACTCCTCCAGAAGTGGCTCTGCAATGTCAGGTGAACAGAAATCATGTCACAGTAGGTGATACCTGGGCTAAGCTACCAAGATGAACTGTGGAGAATCGGAACGAAAAGACTGGAAACAAGACAGCGAGTGTTCTGGGGCCGAAGGTGAGAAGATGCTCACAGTTCACAGATGCCTGCAGGGTGATGCATGCGTAGGAGCATTTGCACTGGAAGTAATCATTGCATCTGCTGACCCCAGGACAGCGGGGAGGAGGACAACGGTATCTTATCAGATTTGCCTGCAAGGTCACCTTTTTTCTAAGATATCTGTATTTCAACCAGAACATCAGACAGTCATTTGCCTGCTCTTATGTGCAATCAGGTACACGGAATCACAGCACAAGCCGAGATATATAAGCAAGTGATTCTTTTGAAGAAAAATGCTTGGAAATTTCTAATTTTCTTGAAATAAATTCTGAAACTAGCTGAATGGGCCAAAGGAAAAGGCCTGAAAATTCTCAGGAGAAAAGCCTTTGATTAAAGTAGCTTTGTTGATCACATCCACCTTCATTTTAGCATGACTCTCCTGTCCTGAAGGAGCATCGTTCTGTGATACACATCCCGAAGGAGCACCATTCGGTGATACACGTAGGTGTTCTGAAAACAGGCACTTTCCTCTGCCATAAGACACTCTTACACCACTATATTTAGTTTTTACTTTCCATTATGTTGAGCATTGAACTTTATTAGACAAATAGCAACCATATCCCTCTGCCAAGTCTGCTGTGCATATTTGGAGGTAGACAACAAGGTCAATGCACTGGACCTCCAGTCAATGACCAGGGAGCCCTTCTGGAACAAATGGAGCTTCTTCTCCAAAAGTAAATCCTCCTTTCCACTAATAGAGAATCTTTATGAAGCATAATGTGGGTAGTTTTAGAAAAGCCATTTAATTTGTTCAAAAGAACACAGTCTAGTCTTAGAGTATTCTAATATGCAATCAAGAAAAAGTGAATGATAAAAGTATATTCAAGACATCAGTGGTAACATGTAAACTTTCCTCTTAGTAAACAGGGTTAGATACACACTTCTTCAACAAGATGCTACCTCAACCCAAATCCAGTCAGGCCCCTGAGTGACAGAAACATGAGACACTCCCATTCAAGTCAGGACCTGGACAAAGATCTCTACTATCATCAGAATCCTCCAGCATCCTTCCTAAGCCGATAGCCTGTAATTTCACAACAGAAGGACTTAAACATAAATGAACTTTTCAGAAGTAAAAATCATCATTGTTGTCTGGTTGCTTTAGTCACTTTCCTGGTCACTGAGACGTAATACCCAGCACTCGCAGTTTAAAGGAGGAAAGACTGATGCTGGCTCACAGCTTGTAGAGGTTTCAGTCCACACTCACACGGCTCCAAGGCAGGGTGGCATGGCACAGGGACAAGGCAGAGGGGGGCTGCACATGGCACGGAAAACAGGAAGCAGAGAGAATGAAGGGAAGGGGCAGGAGAGAGACCAATCTTTCCAGGCCATGGCCCCGGATGCCCGCCTCTGACCAGGCTCCACCTCCTAACATCACACTCAGATATAACTTCATCCCTGGACTAATCCACCAATGAGTGTCACAGCCCCGTGACCCAGTCACCTCGGAACAGCCTCCCTATGAATACTTGAGGATTTGGGGACATGTGTAGATATAAACTAACTTTAGGTGACATGCTGATTTATGTGGAGACCTCAAGTAGGGCCCTAATAAACATAGAACCTGGATGATTTTGTACTAGGGAAGCTGTTTTAAAATTTTATATAATAATTTAAAATTCTTCAAAATTACAAAAGGTGAATGACTTACTATTAAGATAAAGCCATGAGCATAATCAGGCAAAACAGGGCTTTTTTCTTTTTAGTTTTATGGAGGGAAAGGCCTTGTTAAATGTAACACAAAATCCAAAGCTCTTAAAGAAAGCTAGACCAATTTAACCACATGAGAATAATAATATTTCCCATGAAAAGCCACCATAGAACCAACAGTAGCAAACTGGAAATGTGACAATAACACCAACTAAGGCCTGGCTTCCTTCCTTTGTGAAGACCTTACAAATCCACACAGATGAAATCCAACAGCCATGGGGAGGGAAAAACCAAAGACTCTTTATAGAAACTGAAATATGTATGGCCTGAGTAACACACTACATCAATTCTAGTTGTTATATTACAACGATTTTTAAATTTAGGTGAGTCTTACAAGCAGTCAGTACATCTTAAATTTGATGAATTGTAGCCCATGAAAATATATTAAATCACACTCTGTGGTAACAGAAAATCAAGTTAAAGCTACAATGAAATAATATTTTAGCCAATCGTATTAAAGATTACAACAGTAAAAATACTATATTGACAAGGTATAGTCCAACAGGCACACAAGCGTGCACACACATATTCTTAGTGGAGGTGAAAGTCACCATGGTCTCCATGGAGAGTGGCCTGGCAAGTCTCCAAAAACAAGTAACACACCTGTACTCACCAATTCAACAACACTAGTCCTAGCAATTAATGCTAAAGAAATATTTTCACACGTGTGAAACAAAACAGTACACATATTAATTATGTCATTGTTTATAATAGAGAAATATTGGAATTTATAATAGAGAAATATTAGAAAGACTATCCTGATAATACATTCATAAATGAATTGCCATATGCCTATGAGTAAAGTATCACCTATTATGGAATAATATAAAGCCACTTAAAAGAGTTGTTCAGCACTTAACAATGGGGATTAGGAACAATACCTAAGAAGTATATTAAGTTAAAACCAATGAAGAACATAGTACTGTATAAAAATATTACTACTTGAAAGGGTAGGAGACATAGGTAAATGAACAGATGTGTTTATGGCTGCAAATGCACAAACCACCTCTGTAAGAACACAGAAAAGCCAGCTCACTGCGGTTACCACCAGGGAGACCTAAGAGACTGAATGACAACTTCATTTTGATCATCTGCCGTCTTGTCTCTCAGGCATATGTGTGCACATGAGATCTGTTTGTCTTAGTCTTTTTCAGCCTGCCACAACCAAGTGCACTAGACTGGGTAATTTATAAACAATAGAAACTTGGTGCTCCTGGTTCTGGAGACTGGGAAGTCCCAGAGAGAGAGGTGTCAGGAGATCTGGTGTCTCCCAAAGGTCTATTCCTCATAGATGGCACTGTCTCTGTGTTCTCATGTGGTGGAGGGACAGCAAGCTCCCTCAGGCCTATATTATAAGGGCAGGGCCCTCATGACCTAATCACCCACCAGAGGCCCCAAGTCTTAATACTGTCACACTGGGCGACATGAGTCAGCAAATGAATCCGGCTAGGGCTAGAACACAAACATTCTTACCACAGCACTTCTCAAAAGAAATGAAATTCTAAATTCATATAATCTGTATAAAGGTTCTAACCCCCTTAAAAGCAAATCAAAGAAAAGGCTGACAGTGACCACCATAATCCCTTTATTTCATAAATGAAGAATTAACCTATGACTAAGCAACATGCTTCAAGTCACTGGATTACCTCAATGTTATTTTCAATTCTAAGGTTCTATAACTTTAATCTTATTTGTACTAAAGAACAGTGAATTCAATCTAGGAGAGCAAGGTTTATAACCCTTATTCACTCATTGAAGTCTGTCATTCACTCAATTGTGACCTAATCCTAGAAAAGGGTTTCAGAAAATTGCATTAGGAAATGCTTGGCAGAGAGCGGCCAGCCAGTCACCCTTAAGTTAGGTGCATCAGAGGTATTTAGATCCTGCACTCCCTGTCTTTGTGCTCTGTTCTGCACTTCTTTTGTGAGAGAGAATCACATGAAACACGGATTGAGTGCTTTCTTTCCTGTGGCACTTTGTACTAAAGGTTTAACCGTGGCCATCAAGTTCACAAAGTTCTCTCCAGGTGCACCCCAAAGAGAAAGAGAGAAATCAGAATGAGTGAGCAGGCTTGAGGGAAAGGAAGCATCACAATCTGTATCAGCACCTCTCCAGAGGCCTCTGGGGGCTGAGTGCCACCCGTCCGTCAGATCACACACCGGCTGCTGGTCAAGTAGAGGCATCTGTGGCCCCTAAGCTCTCCCTGCTCCAGGTAGCAGCAGCTTCACACTAGGAAGAAGCCCAAAGATGAGCAATCTTGATTTCTGGAGTACTCCTCAAATTTAGTTCTGGCTGCTGTACCCACTGTGCTTTCTGCTTGATCATTATTTCTCTCCTTTCTTGGCAAGTAACCAAGTTCAGTAAGGTGTTTCCTTTCCACTGAAACTTAGCTAAAAGTACATGATAATTTTAGGGATACACTCTTCCACTGTGCAAACACTGTATGTATCAAAATCTCTTAGAATTTAAAAATGCTCATATTTTCTCTGTACCTTTCTAAGGATTTAAAGTTAAGCATTGTGTATAGAGTTTTAAGAGAGGAACACATGATTACATTAGAAAAATGATTCTTGTTATTTAGACCATATTTTCATCATTGTATTAAGTGTTGTAGGAGTCTATTTAAAACTTTTTACTGAATGAGAGTAGAACTCAATATTTTCTTACTCCATAACAGAATAATATATATTATGATATCTATAGTTGTTAAGTGTGTAGGAAAACATCCACTTACATATACTGACAGCAAAACTGCACTGAGAGAATCTTTATGGAAGTCAAGTGGGCAGACCTTATAAAAAAACTTCAGGACATTAATAACTTTTGATCCAGCAAGCACTGTTTTTTAAAAAAATTATTTTTGGAAAAACTTAAAAAGAAAAAAAAATATTTAACCACACGGATCTTCCTAACAGTTAAATAATAAAATGAATTAATAAAGTAAAAAGTAGTGGCCCTGAATCAAGACCAGCAGTTTTCTGAAGCTGTTGGTTTCAAGCAGGAGCCTAAAGTGGTACCTTTCTATGATCTGTTGGCCATTTCAGAACTTAGAAATGTAATGGTCAGTTCATTAGAAAGAAACAAGTAACTAAATAAATTTTACTCCACCTGGCCCCTGAGGCATGCCAGGCACTCTGCCTGGCCCCCGGGATGGCCCTGAAGACTTGCCTACAGACGCAGACGTGCTGACAGAGCCTGGTGGCTCCCTGTGTAACCCCGCCTACCCGAGTAGACACCCAAACAGACACAGACAGCTGTGAGGGCTTGCCAAAGGGTGCCTCTCCACCTCCTGCCATAGCGATTTGTGTACACCCGTGTATTATACAGCGTATTTAGAAGCAGCCAAGTCTCTTCCCAAAGTAAGAGCATGAGGGAGTAAATAAACCAAAAGTGCAGTTACCAGTGGGAAGATCACTGACAGGGTGGTAGAACAACAGAGGTGAAGTGGAGAAAATTGATTAATTGAACGAGCCATCATCTATATAACTGAGTAATAAAGACAAAGATAATATGTAATACAATATTCAGTGGTAACTGCCTACTATTTTCTCTGTAATTTGGTAATTCCTTTGTTTCTGTGTTAACAAATGCAAAGAAAACACTTATGTAATACAGCATCCAGTGATGGTTCCCTACTGTCTCCTCTGTAATTGGTATTTCCTTTATTGTTTTTGTGTTAACAAATGCAAAGACAACACTATGTAATACAGCATCCAGCGATGGTTCCCTACTGTCTCCTCTGTAATTTGTATATCCTTTATTGATTTTGTTATAACAAATACGAAGATAACATTATGTTATACAGCATCCAGTGCCAATTCCCTACTATCTTCTCTGTAACTTGGTATTTTCTGTATTGTTTCTATACTATTCTGGGTCCTTTTGTCTTAAAAATAAAATAAAATGAAAAAAATTTTTAAAAATAAAGTAAAAAGTAAAAGTAACATAAGATGATGGTGAAGGCTTAAATTCCCAGTACTGTAGCATAAGGACTTCTGAAAATACACTCTCCCATAAAGCAGTGGTGACACTGTCAAAAATTATCAAAGCCTATATGTTTTTGGGTTCACAAAATTAAAGCCTTCTCAACATTAAAAAATATGAAGAGCACACTGAGAAAAAAATAGCTTAATCTCAGTAAGAAGAGCAAGATTTGCAGCATTTTAACTTACATTAAACTTATCCCTAACAAGCCATGCAGCAGTCTTGAAAACCAACAGACCGGCTGTGCCTCTGGCTTCACGCATTTCCCCTATGTTACAACAACGGCTTCAGCAATTTCAAAGTTTCTGCTTTTATATCCAGATCTTTAACCCATTTTTATTTGATTTTAACACAGGTGAGAAAGAAGACTATCATTTCAATCTTCTGCTCATGGATAACTACTTTTCCCAGCACCGTTTGTTTGGATGGCTCTCCTTTTGCAGGTATATGGCTTTCGCCCCTTTGTCAAAATCAGATGACTGAAGGAACTGAGGGATGTTTCTATGTCTTCTATTTCATGCCATTGATCCAGGTGTCTATTTTTGTGCCGGCACAATACCACATAGTTTTTGTTATTCTAGCAAGAACACAAGAGGGGGCATCATAATGGTAGAAGCATAATACTGGATCACAAATTACACAACAAAGTCTCTTCTGGTTCTATATGAACTTTACAATTTTTCCTAGTTCTGTGAAGAATGTTATTGGTATTTTAATAGAGATTGCATTAAATCTACTTATGGTGATATGGTATTTTGACAATATTAATTCTATACAGTCAGAAACAATTGATCTTTTGCCAGAAGATAGTCACAAGCTTGAAATCATAGAGAAATTTTTATTTTTCCTTTCTTTATTTTTTTGTGAGTTTTCTTTGTTTTTCTTGTGTGAACATTGTTTTTAGTTTTTTGTGTTTTGCTTTGTTCTTGTTTTTGTTTATTCCTTCTTTGTTTTCCTCTTGTCTTCTTTTCAACAACTAGCCAAGGCTTGGATAATCTTCCTTTGTCTTCCAGCTTTGATTCTAATCTCTTTCTCTTCTTTTATTTCTCTATTTTTCCTCACATCCCTTTTAAAATTTCCTCCATTATGGTAAGTGCCTCTATTGTGTGGAAATTTACTGTATATAATTTTATGATTTCTTAGATTTGGTTATACAATTATAAATCTAGTACATATGGTTAAAAGCAACAAATTAATAGTTATCACAATGTGTCATTTTCAAGTCTGTGTTTGATGTTATTGCTATTACTGATTGTATTACTTTAGCCAAAGTGACACAGTTGTGATCAGCTGATCCTCCTTATTTGACAATATCTAGTTTGTACAGGGATCATGAACAATACTACAGTCCAGTACCAAAGAACTGGGTGCTAGGACAAACAAGCAGCAACCTTTCATCCCTAATAAATTGAAGAGGCAGGATCCTGGTACAGATTCAAAACCCAAAAGCTACCTAAGCCTACAATATATCTCCAAAAAGTAGTCATTGCCTAAAAGCCCCTGGATGCTAGTAATAAAGCTAACTACCATAAGCAATTTACAAGCCTCATGCAGAAAACAAATAAACAAAACAAAACAAAAAGAAACAAAATGAGAAAACATGGAAGAAAGATGAAACCTATAATCCCCAACTCACCCAAGGCAAATTAGGAGGACAATGAGGTGGAAGAAATCAAAAGCTACCCAGCTGAATTTTATGAGATGGTAGAAGAAAAATTAACAAACACAGATGAATAAATCTCTTACCAAAACCACAGAGACAATGAAAGAAATGATGATCATAATGCAGGGTGACTATAGTGAATCTACAGTACATACAGATAAAAAATAGAGGTGCTTATGAAAGACATGGGAATTATGAATGCCCAACATATGAAAGAATTGGATTCCATAAAACAGGCTCAAATAGAAATCCAAGAGACTAAAAATTCTACTGAAATTATACAAGGCAAGATCAACCAATGTAAAATTAGAATATCAGATATAGAAGACAGGATTGTGGTTGCCAGTCATCAAAATGAAATACCTCTTAAAAATTACAGGGACCCCAAAACATTTGCCCAATATCTGCTAGTTGATGCAGAGAAGACTAATAGAAGATTAAATGAAATCAATGAAGAATCAGAACATACCACGAAGGGTATCAAAAACCTGTCCATAGAGATAATAGCAGAAAACTTTCCAAACCTGGCAGAAGAATGTGAGATACACATAAGTGAAACACATAGAAATCCAAATAAACACCATCAGAAAAAACTACATAAAGGCATATAATAGTCAAGATTTAAAAATTCAATACAAGAACAGAATATAAAAAGCTATTAGAGAAAAAAAAAACAAATTGTCTATAAAGGGAAGCCCACTGTAATCACAGCAGATTTCTTAACACAAACTCTTCAGGAGACCTTGAAGTATTTCAACCCCAAAAGAAAACAACATCCAAAACAGTTTTTGTACTCACAGAATTATCTTTCAAAATTTATAGAAAAATAAGATACTTCCATGATAAAGAATACCTAAAGAAATTCATGGCCACCAAACCTTCAGTCCAAAAAGTTCTGAAGGACATTCTAGAAAAAGACAATGAAGATAAAAATTCCATGAATCCCAACAGAATGAATCCACCAGGCAAGGAAAGCAGGTAAATAGAAGGAAAGAAAGGGAACCTACAACAGGAAAATAATGACAAGGATAAATCAGTACATATCAGTTATAACCATCAATATGAATGTTATCAATTCACCAATCAAAAGAAATAGATTGGCAGAATAGACCAAGAAACAAGATCCAACAATAGCT
Organism: Dinomys branickii; assembly: GCA_004027595.1. Lineage (NCBI taxonomy): Eukaryota > Metazoa > Chordata > Mammalia > Rodentia > Dinomyidae > Dinomys > Dinomys branickii. The sequence continues at coordinate 100,035 of PVLD010003778.1, read as the reverse complement.
GCATAAAACAAACACATTTATCTAAAAATTTCACAGACTGAAAGTCAAAGGATGGAAAATAATGCTTGTGACAGAAAACCGAAAAAAGGCAGGAGTAAGTATTCTATTTGCACACAAAGTGGATTTCAAGCCAAGACTGATCAGAAGAAGAAAAGATCACTATATACTTGTTAAGGGAACACTCCAAGAGAAAGACGTCATAATCATAAATACACAAGAAGTCCCCAATTGACATATGAGTTCCATTCCAGAATGTTCCTAAGTCGAATTCATTTGTAAGCCAGTAAAGTGAGACATATGTAGTTCACCTATGAACATTCATAACTCAAATCTTTGTAAGTCAAGGACTTACTGTATATGCACCAAATGCTGATGCATCCAACTATATAATGAATATGAAAAATCAGATTAGCACTACTGCAATTGTAATGGGTGACCTCAGTACAATACTCCACTGCTACAAAGACAGAACAACGAGATAAAAAAAGCCAAAGAAGAAATATCAGAGCTGAACCAACCCTGTGAAAAAATGTACTTAGCAGATATCAACAGAATGTTCTACCCAGTAGCAAAAGCATACACATTCTTTTCAGAGGTACATGAGACTTTATCCAAAATACACCACATACTAGCTTATAAAATATCCTTAAGTGGTCAGTGAGGAGGTACACACCTGTAATCCCAGCACTCAGCAGTGTGAGGCAGGAGGATTGCCATGAATTCAAAAACAGCCTCTGGGCCACATAGTAGGACATTTAAAAAAAAAAAAAAGGAAGGGAAAGAAAGAAAGGAAGAAAGGAGGAAGGAAGGAAGGAAGGAAGGAAGGAAGGAAGGAAGGAAGGAAGGAAGGAAGGAAGGAGGGAAGGAGGGATGGAGGGATGGAGGGAAGAGAAAAAAGAAAAAAGGAGAATATGCTTAAGACAAATGTTGAAAAATAGCAAGAAGCCCTGTGTGGTAGCTGGGAGCAGTGGTGGGCATGCCTATAATCCCAGCACTCATAAGGCACAGGCAGGAAGATCACTGTGAGTTTCAAACAAGCCTGGGCTACAAAATGAGTTCAAGGCCAGCCTGAACTGCATGGTGAAACTCTGTCTCAAAAAGACAAAAAAAATAAGCCAAGTAAATTTGTGTCCATGTTCAGTGTTCCTGGACAGGGTACACAGGGGAATCTTGGAAGATGAGGCTGCAGAAGAGGAAGCATTGGCTTTATCTCTGAAGAGGTGGTGCCACTGGGGGACATAATGAGACCCTGACATGGGGCCCACCATTCTGGCTGGTGATTAACTTTCATCTCGCCCTCACTCTCATTCTGGGCACTGTATACATACCAACCAGCAGACAGCATTGATGCATGACCTGATGGCAGGAGCAAGAGACTCCCTTATCCTAAGGAATTGGTCACACCTGCACTATCCAACATGGCAGCCACTTGCCACATGTGTGGCTGAGCACTTGGAATGTGGTTCCTCTGAAGTGAGAAATGCTGGGAGAAAATTGCCAACACTGGAGGGCTTAGGATGAAAATACAAAGGAGTGACCATGTCTCAGCCTATAGATGTTCTTACAATGCTCACCTGGGGAAATATTCTGGATACACTGAGTTGCACACAGTGTGCTATTGATATCAATTCACTCCTGTTTTTGCTTGTTTTAGTGCATCTAGTGGAAAGTTAAAATTTATGTATATATAGCTCAACCATACACATCCCCCAGACAGCGCAGGATCGGATTGCTCCTGAAATGGTGTTAGACCGTGCCATCATGAAGAGGCACCAGAAGAAGTTCTATAGCTCCTGAGTGAAGGAAAAGAGCAACTTAGACTGCAAAGTATTATCTCCCTGTGAGTAGAACAGAAGCCTTGGCATCTGAAGACAAAGAGGAGGCCTCTTCACACAGTCCTCACAGGGAGGGTAATAGGCAAAGACAGCAAGAAGCTACATGGTAGGTTCATCCTTGGAAAACCAAAGCAGGAAACTCAGGTTTGAAATACTGAGGGTTGATACACAAATGACTTTCCTAAAGAGTGAACTCATGCAGTTCAGCATCAAAAGGACCACAGCTAAACACTAGATAGCCATGCAGAAAGAGAAGGCACCTACTAGGTGCTAGTTGCCAGAGAGAGCATGTGTCACCCCAGGACACCCTCACAACCCTCTGGAATTCTCATATAAAAAGATAGACGTGAGAGTGGTCTGGGTTTTCCCAAGGGCTCCAAAGCCCTAGATTTTCACTGAAATTTGCTACTTCATTTTCACAGCGAGAAGCACAAAATCCTTATTCCTTTTTGTTTCAACTGAGGCTCTTCACGTAAGAGGTAGTGTTAGAGTCTTATTTGTTAGAGCTACCATATTAAAGAGGGAGAGAGGAAACATTTTGTTAAGAAGCAACGTCCTATCCTATAATGAAGAAAGTGAAGCCCAGAGTCAATTTCCACGTAAGTCACCACCTGACTGAATGCAAAGGCCATGTCTCTCTCACCAGGGTATGAGGGCCTCTCCAGGCTTGTATCTTAGGGGAAAGATGAGGAGCTTGTGGTCGGCTGCTGACTTTGTTGAGACCCAAGTCACAACTTCCTATTCTGTGGAATATGAGCGTTTCTTCTTTGCCAACATGTGGATGCGATCCACAAGGACCAGAATGATCCAAGAAAAGAAACAAGAAACACGACTGACCCAGAGAAACAACACCTTAGCTTTGCATAGGCCAAGAATACCCTCTCCTAGAAAAACCTCAAAACACTTTCCAAAGGCCATCAACCTCACATCCACACTGTCCAGAGGGTTGGCTGCCATGATGATTCCCTTCTCTGGAACACATGAAGCCCCGCCCACTCAGCTGGAGATCTCCCCTGGTTCTCAGCACTGCCCTGTCTTCCTGTCTTCCTTACCTTGGGGAGAAATAGAAGAGCTTCCCCTTTTCTAAGTGCATTTCTGCAAACAAAACTCCTGTCTCCATCAGCTTTCTGTGGCTAGGATAAAACATCTGACACCTGCAACCTCAAGGAGGGAAGGACCATTCTGGCTCAAGCTTCAGAGGGCTTAGTCCATGGCCATTGGCGCAAAGGTAGAAATAGCCTGGCAGAAGGGTCTAGTGGAGGGCAGCTGATCATCTATGGCATCCGGGAAGCAGAGCACATGGAAGAGCCCAGGAGGAAGGTCAAACCCCATGACCCACACTGACGGTCCAAGGAGTGTGCTCTTTTTATTTTTGAGGTGTCTCTCAAGCTGGTCAATTTGATAATCAGATGAACCAGCACACCACAAAACCATTCTCAGGAGGAAAGGAGGAACTGAAAGCCTCCTGTCCCTCCTCTTCAAGACATGAGAAATAGCTGACAGGCCATAACAGTTCAGAAAATTCCATGATTTATGAATCAAAGTAGGTTTTCTTCTTGGTTTTTCAATACACTGAGTGCTAGAAAGGCTGCAGTCACAGGTTAAAGCTTCTTGCATTTCTGAATATTGTTAGGGTTTGTGTCTGTAGCCCCAGAGCCTCCTGCAGTCATAGAGTTTTTTCAGAAGTGGCTGAATCTAGATTGTGTGATTGGTTCATAGTCCAATGCTGAAATTAAGAGCCCTGGAACTAAGGGTAGGTTACTGCTGGGTCAGTCCACTGATTGGACTGGCACCACCCTAATCTCAGCAGTCTGGGTAAGATAAAAGGGGCAGAAAGAGATTTATTTCATTCTCCTTGTTTGTTGCTTTTGCTGTCCTCTGCCACCATGAACTGCTGCTTGGAACTAGCCAATTATGGACCGAAACATCTACAAACTGCGAGCTAAGTAACCCTTTCCTCCCTTAGCTTTGGGTATCAGGTATTTTGTCTCAGCAATGAGAAAAGTAACTAAGACAAATATAATCAATTGTAACATTAACTACTTAACAACACAGGTGACTGCATTTGTCAAAACTTGAAGATGTGTGCATACCAAAAGTATGTATTTTCCTGTATATAAATTATAAAAATATAATAAATAAATTACAAAATGTAAATTTTTAAATGTGTCAATAGTGTGATCCCAGCATTGTAGGAGACTGAGGCAGGAGGATCTCAAATTGCCAGCCTGGGCAACTTTGTGACTTAGTACAGCTTCTCTCAAAATAAGAGATAAGGGCTGACCTCAGTGCAAAGGCCCTGAATTCAATTCTTAGTACAAAAAATAAACCTATCAAGGACCTACTATGATATTAATAATGTAAGTTCTATTAGCTGGGATTTTGGTTCTGTCCAATAACTTGTTTCCTGAGACAATGAAGGCCCTTTCTGACTTGGGCACTTACGGAACTGTAAAACCAGAACAGTTCTGGTGGGCCTTGATTTCATGGTGGAGGAACCTGGGTCTCCGAGCAGTTCATGGACAGAATCCATGTCACATTCCTGGTCAGGCGGTGTCAGAGCCCAGGTCTCCTCACTGCCAGGCTGTGCTCTTCTGTTCACAGTGATCACCTTAAAGTGATGCAGATCACCTCCACCTGCCCTACAGAGACCAGAACAACAGAGAGGCACAGGAAAACATTCAAAATACTGAAAACTCCAAAGCACTTTCTCTAGTGCATGGTCTAGTGATTTTACTTAATGATAGAAGTTTAGGGTAAATATCCAATTTGGTGATAAATGAAATCTTGCTTCATTCTATGAAAATGTCTGTGTTGGAAAAAAGTTCTGTTAATGCTAATGTTTCTCTGGCATGTACTCTGCTCTTTTAGTTAGTGGCTGAGTTATTAAAGACAGCTGTGTCTATTGTTTATGAATATTATGGATGATGAAAACCTAATAACATACCCCCAAATTCTCCAGAGTCCCCTCCCTCTCCTTGTCTTGAGATTGAAACTGAAAAGAAATGCATTTCCCACCAACATCAAGAAGAGCTGCTCCTGGCACCGGCAGCCACATCCATAAACTGAGACAGATGGGAAAGAGTGTGAATGTCAATGCAACACATGAGACAATATCCAAAAGGCATTAAAAACGTCGCATCGAATTAAAAAATTGAGATATGTATCAGTATGAATGATGGGGTAAAAAAGTAAGTCTCATAGTCACTTTGAAAAAAGTAATTTTTGTATTATTGAATTTTGGTTCTTAAAACATGATCAAAGGATACTCTTCTGTAATGATTGTGTTGATTGCTTACTGCATTATAAATTTAGTGTAATCAGACCATAAATGATGCATGTACTTCCTCCCTGCCCACACTACTTAAAAGTATGTCATGGACAAATGGTGGTCTTCCTTTTCATTCATCTTGAATGCTAATGCTTTCTTTTGTTTAATTCCAATAATACCCAGAGGCTTACATTCTTCACATAGCCTTATAATTTAACACCTGAAATACAGAATCGTTCACGAGATCACAGTCTGACTCTGTTACGTATACATTTATGGTTTGGATCCAGACTGTCCCCCAATGTCTCCTGTGTTCAGAGATGAGGATTTGGTGGGGGTGATTGGATGATGGGGGCGCTGTGCTCTCAGAGGATTCATCCGTCCGTGGGCTCATAGCTGACGTGCTGTAGGAGAGGGGACCTGTTCTCTTCTGGCCGGTGGGGAAGGATGCACCTCCCTCCGCAGCTCCTCCCTTTCCTCTGTGCTTTCTGGCTGCCAGGTGGCTGCACCTTTCCATCTGCCAGGCCCCTCTGCCATCACTTTCCGCCTTGGAGCAGCCAACTATGGACTGAAACCAAGACCCCGAATAAATCTCTCCTCTTTTAAGTGTGGGTATCAGGTATTTTGTCCTAGCAAAGAGAAAGTGGCTAAAACAGTGTGTCATGGAGAACAGAGGCAGCAGGGTGAGAAAGTGCTCCTTAGAAGTATGTGTCTGACACCACAGCAGACTCCTAGTTAGTCATCTTACATCTCACAGAGCTCCTCCCATGAAGGTTCCTCCACATTCTGGAGGCTGCTCCCCTCTCCAAAAAGCAGTCTGCCCAGCATTCCAAGGCTTTTCTGGACCACACCTGGGAAGCTTAGGTGGGCTTCAGAAGGACAGCTCACTACTCCGGCTCAGTGCGGGCTATGACCAGAGGGCTGGATGCACGCAGGGGGCCTCTTCTGGTGTTTGTGGCTCTGCATCCTCCAGCCATGGGGGAGGACCAGGGCTCCTGCCATCCAAGCACAGCACTGCTTATACACCAAACAAGTGGAACCAGTTAAAATTCCACTCAGGGAAAGGGTGGTAATTGAAGCCATTCATGGAACCACAAAGGCCCTGCCACGCTCCAAACTGAACATTTGAATGACATTTAAAAGGTGCCAAAATGTGTAATCAATTCACTCAAAAGATATTTCCTGAATACCCAGTGAATGCAGAACTCTGGGCTGGTTCCTCAGGGCAACCAAGGCAGCAATGAGAGTGGATCACGGCGCTTTACTAAACCCAGGCTGCTCTGCAGATCTGCTGAGCAGAGTGGACCAGAGCAGCAGGAGGAGGACTGGAAATCAGGGATGGGGAGCAGGTGGAGAGTAAGAGATGATGAAAGACAGTGAGAGAGGCCAAGAGGCAAAACAGGGAAGGGACAGAAGAGCAGCAGGTCTTTGGCATTGATTAAAAAAGAAAAAAGGCAATACATTCTCTGAAGAGAAAGATTAAGCAGATGTACACATATTCTAAGACACTAACACTGCATTTATCTATTTTGTTGATAATATGATGACTTTCCTCCTTTCCCCTCTTCCTCCCACACCTCCAGCATCGCCATCCACAAGGCTGGGGGAAGACAGCTCATCCCTGGAACCTGAGCTCACCTCCATCCCGTGTTCTCCATGGTGCTACTCTGAAGTCTTGTTTTCTTTTGTTTTTTTTTAATTCTCCAGGTTGGAATCTCTTCCTTTGCAAACTTGTCATGCATCCTTATAAAATCACTCTCATTGAAAGAATAAAGCAAATATTTACCTCATGGCCTTCAAGACTGAAACCAAGACATAAGCAGGAAAGTAGAAAGTCCTAGATTGGATACCTCAAGGACACAGGTATGTACTCAAATGTAAGATGATTAGTCATTTGGTCAAATGTGGGCTGTTTTATGCACATAATACACCATCCCCAAAGGTGTGAGGTGGGAAATGACTGTCCAGGAGTAATTTTAAACCCACCACACAGAATTAGACCCCAGGAAAAGGAGGAAAGGATCAAGAGCCCAGAGAGAGGTCAGGCTTGGGAGAGTGCTTTGGTTTGTGTCTTGATGTCCCCTCAAAGCCTAATGCAGGAAGCCAGGCGGAGTGGCCCACACCTATAATCCTAGCACTTGTGACCCTGAGACAGGAGGGTCCTTGTGACTTTGAGACCAGCCTGGGCTACAAAGTGAGCTCAAGGCCAGCCTGAACTACATAGTGAGACTCTGTTTTAAAAAGACAAAAAAAGGAAAAGAAAAATCCTCATGCAGTCATAGGTGGGGATTTGTAGATGCGATGGGATTAGAGTGTGTGACCCTGGTATTAAGCAAGTGTGTGACTGGTTTGGCATAGTTCTGGGTGTGTATGATGAGAAGGCCCACAATAGGTGTGAGTGCGACCTGCCCTGAGGGTGTGTAGCCTGGGTAGAAGACAAGGGACAGAAAGGGGAATGTTGTCACTGCTGCTTCTGCTGCTTTGCTGCCTTTTCCCTACCAAAAAGTGTTTCTCCTTTGTGATGCTCCTCTGTCGTACACCACCCTGCCTTAGAGCCAGCCAACTATGAACTGGAACTTCTACAGACTGTGAGCCAAAATAAACCTCTCCTCTAACATTGGGCGTTGTGTATTTTGTTTCAGCAATGAAAAAAGTAACTAAGGCAGTCACAAGGACAACATTCAGAGCAAGAGGGCAAGAGAGAAGATCAGAGTCACAGAGAGGGGGTACATGCAGAGCTGAGCCATGTCCAAGGGGCAGGGAACAGAGAGATTGGAAAGGCAATGTCATGCTTGTCCCAGGAAAGCGCCCAAAGTCACCCCCACAGTGCAAAGGAGCTGTGGGGAAGAGGAGGAGCTAAAGCAAGAACAGTCTTGGAGTAACTAATTTTAAGAGAGTCCAGCGTTGACTGATGTTTCTCCTTGTTCATGATTTTGGATCCAGACTGTAGGAGTAGATTGGAAGGAGACATGGGACTTAGCAAACTCTGCCACGTTCCACTGTACGGTAACACTTTACCGACAAACAGCAAGCAAAGCATTTTTCAAAGTTTTAAAAACACATCCCAATATATTAACAGAAGATGACACACTTCACTCACACATCAGCTTCAATGCAACTCTAGCCAGCAGCAGAGCAATCAGAAGGATGAACAAGCTGCCAGAGATACACAAATGACTCATAAGCATATAGATAATATATTCCATTTCAGAAGCCAGATCTCAGTGAAAACAGGATCGCTGAAGAGAAAACACTTTGGGTACAGGAAGATCTACACCTATTTGCTTCCAAGTTGGATAGAAATTAACATATCTCTTAGTTGATATATTATTACATTTGATATATTATTTGATATATCTCCTAGTTGAAGTATCTCCTAACACATACACATAACTTAAAATGTTGGTATTGTGAACCTACTAATTAATTATACTTACATACATTTAACCTAAGGAATTAATAAGAGGAACCAAGAAAGACATTAATTTTCAAAGACATTTGTCACAATATTCATAAAAATGCAAACTAAAAACACTAAATATTAGAAAATGACTAAGTTGTGGTATGCTGATGAACTATTATGAAGCTATTACGATTATTTTCAATAATTTTTCATGAAATGGAGATATATTCACAATCTAGACTGAGTATAATTTATCCAAAATGCTTTGGACCAGAAGTACTTCAGAGTTTGGACTTTTTTTTCCAGATTTTAGACTACATCTATGTAGACCTCACCAGTTCAGCATCTCCAATCCAAAAATCTAAAATGTTACCGAATTTGAAACTTTCTGAACACTGTATTAAAAGATTTTGGACTTTGAAACACTTTGGATTTTCAGATTAAGGATGTCCAAGGTGTATAATGTTAATTGAAAATAACAAGGATAGAAAATAGCTGCATAAAGAATATAGTATTAGTTATAACTATAGGTAAACATGGGAAAAGTGGAATATATTAAATCATAATAACAGTGGCCATCTTTAACTTAAGTGAGATTATTTCTATTTTTCAATATATCTGAGGTTCTTATAATTGTTGTGGACTATATATGGTGCAAAAATGTTTCATTGTGGCTTGATTTGGGTTTCTCTTTAATAAAGACACCACACCAATAGATTGCAAATGCTTGGGGCAAGAAAGTCAAGTCCCCATCCTGGGTGGTGGTCAGTGCTGACAGCGGCATCTAACGCACAGCAGCTCCTCCATTACTGCTAAGCTGATAAGTGACTGAATGGCTCAGAGATTCCCTGAAAGGTTGAAGGAGGGATGGAGAGGTGGTTGGAAAATTCTTCAGAGTTTAGTAAAATGTGCATCTACCCTAGACTTGTAGGAGGTGAAAATGACTCATTGCATGACTAAGCTTATGGAGGAAAATTTTTAAAAAGAAGATAATGAAAGTAGAAGGAAATCTTTGCTAGGACCCAGTGGATGAGACAATACTTGAGTTCATTCTTCTACCAAGGCTCAGTACCTACTCAAACACTCAGGTTTCTAAAAGCACGTGCTTCTCAGGCTGATAGTGGACAGCAACTGTTAAAATGCAATTACATGACATTGCCTGCCCTCTACCAGGAGGTAAGTTTACACTCTCAGAACCCCTGGGAATCATGTCCACTTCTCCAGTGAAGTCTCAGAAGAGGGCTCACCACAAAGATGCTGAGATCCTGAGTGGACAGTTACACGGCACCAATGGCCCCTTTGGATAAGGATTTGTTTCTCTCCATCTCTGGAAGCCAAGGCGGTAAGGGTGGTTCCTTCCCAGAAACGATCACATTGTCTCTGCGTGCTCATAATTACTTGGCGAGGAGAAGCCCTGTGGATTCTAGCGTCTCCCTCCTCCAGCTGATGTGTGGGTAGCAGGTATGCGTTCTTCATCCACTTTGGCACTGCTGTGACACCCGCTCAGGCTGCACGCCCAGGCAGAAATCTGGTCTGAGTTTAACTTGCTCAGACTTGTGCACTCTGGAGAGGAAGTGTGAGGCACTTTTTCACTGTGTTCGTGTCTCTTGCATCAGACTTGGGGCTCTGTTTGGATGCTCACATCACCATTATTTCCTCCCTTGAAATGTCTGGTTGCACTTCACTCCACAGTCCCAATGGCATTTCCTAGTTCCAAATGTCCACAAGCAATGGTGGATTGTCTCTCACAATTACACTAGCTGGGGTCGGGGGAGAAAGGATACATGGCTTTATAATCAGGCAATTCAGGTTTCCCGTCCTTGTTTGCTCTTTGAGCTTGGGCAAGCTATTAAACTCAGAATTTTATTTTCTTCATCAAAAAAAAGCTAACACTTTCTAGGCTGTATAACAACTGTGAAAATTAATATTAAAATACAGTTCATGTCCCTGGAACAGAGTATAGTTCAGCAATGCAAGCATTTATTCTCAATGATTTTTCCTGTAAATAAATCATTTTCAGATCTCCTTTCAATCTGTGAGTTTTCACATAAATTTTCAAATGTCATACCGGAAATTTCCTTTCCCACTACTTTCTTTGTTGGGTTTTTATTAAGGTGGTGATTGTCTTTATAGAAAAATAATTTTATGGGATGCCCAGGCTACAAATTATATAAAGAAATAGGCATAAGGCACATTATAAGCTATACAAACAAAACATATATGAGGATTAAATTTCAGGATGTATCCTAGAGATGCATATAAGTCTGAGATAGTGTTTAAAATATAGAACAGTTACTTGCTCATTTTTTAACAACCAAAGAAAAGAATTAAGCCCCCATTGGCTGCAGGAGCTTTTGAGAGTAATGAATCTACAGAAAGCACAGCCTCAGCACCCAAAGAACTCAGCTGGGTTCAGGGACCCTTAGGACATCCTGGGAACTCTCACTGTCTCTGCCAGTGTTAAACTAGTGTGTCCTGCAGTTGGCCCAATTCAATCAAGCCCATCTTCAGCCGGGCCCCTCAAACCTCATGATTATCCCCTCTGCCCTTTTCCTCCTAAGATGCTGCTAAGCCTCTGTCCAAGTAATGATCAAGAACCATGATGGGAAAATAATCCCTTATAAAGAGGTCATTTGGATGGTATTTCTAAGAAGCTGGAATTTAATACCTGGCAACAACATCTGTAGCTTTGTAGACTCATCTAGTGAGCACAGCACCACATAGACTCCAGCTGGGTCCTGATTACGTGGTATAATCACATCTACTCAGCTCCAACAGAAAACACCACAATCTCAGAGTCCAGTGAAACATGCACAGAATACCAGCCACTTTCCCAAGCAAGAGGGAGGCCCTTTCCAGTGGCCAAGGGCTATCCAGCCCTGGAGGAAAAGACCTGCTGTTATCAACTGTCTTTTCAAAAGCAATGCTTTTCTGTCATTGGGATGATAGAAACACTCAATGCAGAAGGGACACTGTGTCAGTCATCCCAGTATTTCAGACTGGTTTTTAAACTTCCCCTGAGGTTTTCTGACCTATACAAGTTAGATCAACAGCCCATATTGATTTAATTCACTCAATAATTGCTCAGTTCTCCAACTTATTGCCCAGATGTGGCCAAATTTCTCCCCACAGGAGAGAAGTTATGATAGCTAAAATGCACCAAATTGCACAGATTATCAAAAGTAAGGCAGGGGCCACAGGATAGGGCTCAGATGCTTAGGGTCCCAAGTCCCCACTGTGGTTCGATGGAACAGCATGGCCAGGAATGCACCATCTGCACTGGATGGTGTCGCCTGACCACAGGAATGATGAGGGCTGGCTCTGCTTCTCTTTAGAGCGGTGTAATCTGAGATGAGGGGTGCAGGCATGTGTCCCTCACACTCCAGGGCTCAGCCAGCTCTGAGGACAGAGGACCACACTCTTTCTAAAAGCTCTGCCATGCATATGGCCCGGTACTACAGCAGCTGGGTGACACTCCAACTGCCTTCTCCAGCTCCTCCATGGCCACCTGCATCTCTCCTTTTCCTGTTAGGACAAAAATGTTCCCAGGTTAGGGACAGGGACAGGGGCAATGGGGAAAGAATGAAAAATAAATGAGTATTCACACATTCATGAATGAAGCGATTATTGCAAATACCCATTATACAACAAGTACTGCAAATTCTAAGCCATTATTTTACCCTGATCAAGTTAACTGACATTATTGATTAGCTGTGAGCCTCACAAAAGCAAGGAGAGAGGATTTTTTGCATCCCAACACAAGAAATGACAAAGTCCTAGACAGATGTGCCCGTTACCCTATTAGAGTTTTAAACATTGCATACATGCATCAAACTGTCACATGGTGCCCCATAAATATGCAGTGATTATGTGTCAATTAAATCTAAAAATATTTGAAAATCATCACAAACAAAAATATCAAATTAGAACTCATTGTCAATGTCTGGGAAGTAAAGCAAGGGACACTACACTACAAATGGGCTTACAGTAGGAAGTGCGCTCGTCTTGAGAAAGCAATGCTAGAGTTTCCAAGAGCAGGAGGAGTGGGTGCCACCTCCTCAAGATGGAGTGATGGAGAGTAGGAGAAAGGAGAGAAAAGGGGAAAGGCCTGGTTGGTAGAATCCATAAGGGTTTAAACCACTGTTTCCCAAACTTCATTTGGCAAATGAATCCTCCAGGGACTTTGTTAAACCCACCAGCCTGCAAAGTCAGAGACCCCAACTTCAGCCAAGCTCCAGGTGGGGGCCACACTCTGTCTAGTGAGATGCGAAAACTCGTCCACCTCAGAGACAGCAGAACAGGGCAGGGACAGACAGAGAGGCGAACAGGGCTGGGCCGTGGCAGGAGGGGCCGGAGGTCTAGGGGAGGCAGGCGAGGAGGAAGGGAGGCCTCTCCATCCCTGTGTCCTTTGTTCTCTCCAAATACCCTTCCCGGGCCTTTCATTTCCCTGGGAGACAGCGCTTTGCCACTCTCATGTGCAAGTAAGAGCTAAGGTGTTTATGGACTTCAGGGCTTCGAGAGCCCATAAAGCACAGCTCCCTCATCACAGGCAGCCCATTAACAACCCAGCTTTATTGGTAAAACTCCTCAGAACGTAATATGCCTTTGTCAGCAAGAGTAATTGGTCTTGGCCGGTTATTTTGGCTGGTTTTGCAGACTGAGGACTTGCCACTCTTTCAAGAGTATCCTACCACTGTGTGGGCTGCACTTTCTTCAGTAAGCAATTTCCAAGAATGCTGAGCCCATAGGGCTCCCAAAGTAGTTTGGTAAAAATAAAGAACATAATGCCAGGGGTGGTCATGGGTACCTGTAATCCCAACACTCTGAAAGGCTGAGACAGGAGAATGGTAAAGTGGAGTCCCACCTGGGCAACTTAGCAACTTAGGGAGACTCTGTCTCAAAATGAAAAATGAAAAAGGACTGGAGATATAATTCATTGTGAAGGCCAGTGAAAACACACACACACACACACACACACACACACACACACACACACAATCTCACATTGGCATCTTCATCTTTACTCTGACAACTTTGAAGACCGCTTTTACAGAAACGTCTAAGCCAAATCCCAGTTTTTATGGCAAATTTGACTGAACAACGGCACAAGTAACTGTTGTACAGTTACGTGGGTAATAAAAAGTCAAGTTTAAACTGAAAGAATGAAGTGCGTCTTCACCAGCACTCTGTGTGCTTTTAAAAAGCATTCTTTGCTTCAGACATTACAAAGAATCATCTTTCTGTTTTAAAATAATACAGGACTCAGTCTCTTGATCTCACTCCTTAACAAACATCCTCTAACTCCACACGGACAGCTCAAGGAGAAGAAATCCTCTGGGCTCTTTTATTTCTACGATGTATAAATGGCAATGATACGGTTTAGCAAGTGATAATAAAGCCCTGCAGTTCCTAGGTGAGTCTCAGTGAAATTCACACCAAACAAGTCACTTGCTGTGCTGCCTGCCTTCTCGAGCTGCTCCATGGCCACCTGCATTTCTTCTTTTCTTGTTAGGACAAAAATGTTCACAGGGTAGGGACATGGGCAAAGAATGGAAAATAAATGAGTATTCATACATTCCTGAATGCAGCCCGGGCAGGAGCAGGAGACTATGGGATCCCCCGTGCTCTCTCCCTGGTCAGCATGTCCTCAGCCGTCTGTAACGCTGTACGCCATCCCCACTAAACTCAGAATCACAAGCACAGTAAGGCGTTTGGGCCCTTAGCTAAGGCATCCTCTCAGTACGACAAAGTGGCTTTTCAGGGCACTGCCTATCTGTTACCACCTCACAAAACACACAGCTAGACAGATTTTCATAAATATGGAGAGTATGGTAAAGAGGGTTGGATTTAAAAACCGAGGCCACACAGCACTGACAGTGTCTCCATGCGAGCGGGGGGCCCTGGGAGAATACGCACCCCACAGATGGGTAAGGTACGGAGGTGCACTGCCCACACGCAATGCCACGGCCAGGGGCACGCGAGAGACGGTGGAGCCTCACTGCGGTGACCCCCACGCAGATACGGGGGCGGAAGGGGAGAGCAGAGCCGTCACAGCGTGGGAGAGAGTACATTACTGTTCCTCACGCACGGCATCAAAGCACGGAGTAGGGAGGAGGAGGGGGGCTGCCGTTAGGGGGCCAGGGTGCTCAGGTGAGCACAGCAGGAAGAGCAGGGAAAGGCCTGGGCCCTTCCGCACCAACACAGAGAGCAGGAAACAACCTAAGAACTGTGATGCCACGGGTGGGAGTTCACCTGGAAGTGGAGTGTGTTCCTGCACACGCACGTGTGTATAAATGTCGCCCGATCAGCACCGCCTGTCAGGAGCCCTCCAGGGGATGGGGTGGTGGAGAGCACTCATCTCAGCTCTCTGCCCCTCGGGGGGTAAAGTTCAGAGGCCAGAGTTCTGCCCAGGCCTCCAGAGTCCGCCCAGCAGGAAGAAGGCCGGGCTGCCCACAGTGACGGCGCAGTTAGTGTCTTGATCCATGTGTGCTGCGATGACGGAGTCCACAGCCGGGTGACTTACGAAGAGCAGAAATTTCCTTCTCACGGTTCTGAAGGCTGAGAAGCCCAAGAGCAGAGCGCCAGCCAACCCGGTGTCTGGGGTCGCTGCTCCTCTCTCAAGTCGGCGCCTGCTGCTGTGCCCTAGGTCAGACTCCTCCCCCAGCCTTTATGAGGACGGAATCCATTCACCAGAGTAGATGCTGCAAGGCCTCATCGCCTCCTCAAGGGCTCCCCCTGAACGCTACCACAGTGGCAGCTGAGTTTGAACACGATGGTGGAGGCCATGGAGCACAGCACCTGGTAACGCGCCCCCCTCTGGCTGCACCCTTCCTGCTCTCAGCCGAACCTCTGTCTGTCTCTCTGTCCCGCTACAGAATACTCATGTGCAGATCAGGATCTGGGTCTGGAGGAATCCAGCTTACACATATTAATGTGTGTTTGTGTATTTATAGTCATATATACATGTACATATATTTTATATATCTATGTTTAAACGTTTATATGTTTATACACATATTTATAACTGTGTGAGGTATAATTAGAATATATGGTACATGCTTCAATTTTTAAAATTCATGTAAAGGACACATTGCCATGTGTTCCCTCTATTCCCCCTCACTTTGAACATCTTGCCACTTTCTGAAGCAGTTCTGCAATAGCCTGAATCAATTTAAAACCTTTCCCTTTCATGGTCATTTTGACTTTGGGAAAGAGCTGGGAGTCACACAGTACCAGATGCAATGAATAAAGCAGATGAGGACACACGCTTGTGTTTTTACGTGTGTACCTATCTGTTGGATGGCACTTGGCAGTAGCATTCACCATGTTTATGACCACACCCCATACAGACACTCAGGAAAGAGGACTTCCAGAAGTGCATCAGAAAGTAGAAAGAATGATGGGAAAGGGTGTTTGAAGAGAGGGAATATTATGAGCAGGATTGATAGCAATGTGTCTTGTATTAAACATTCACTGTATATTTCGATCATCCCTAGTACATACGTACATACATGTGTGCACATGCACTCACTGACATATGTACACATAAATACACATCCATATAAATATGATTAGCTTCCATATTTGTGGGTTCCATGTCTATGGATTCAACCACCAACAGACTGAAAATATTTGGGAAAAACTTGTGCCTGTACTGAGAACACAGACTTTTTTCCTGGTTATCGTTTCCTAAACAATACAGTATAATAAATACTCACATATCATCTGTGTTGTTTTGGATATTACAAGCAATCTTGAGGTGATTTAAAGTACACAAGACGGAAGTGTGCAGGTTACACATGAATATGACAGAATTTTAGACAGGGACTTGATCATCTGTGCGTATTGGTGTCCATGGTGGGTCCTGACACCGATTACTATTAGATGCTGAGGGACAACTGTCCTGCTTCAAGGTGCAAAAGTGCTTCATCTCTCTCTATCATATTGGTTTTTTTCTTCTAAAGCGCAGCAGGTTGCTGTACAGCATGCTTTTCTGTATGGAGATCCTGAAGCCTTATGTTCTGCCCTTTTCCAGCTCGGCTCTGGCTCAGTAGGATGCCTCACCCCACACACACTGACCCTCCAGAACTCGCAGTCCGTTGTTGGGCAACCCTGGCCTGTTTTGTGCTACACAGCCTGGCCAGGCCTAGGAACCGGACACTCAGGCAGATGCCACTACAGCTGCCCCTGAACACAGGGCCACTGCTGCTGAGATACTGCTATCACGAGACAGAAAAGTGAAAAAATATTCAAAACCAAGTTAATTCCATAGCAAAGACTAAGTTAATTCCATAACCACCACCACCACTGCTAAGGCCCATGACTGCTTTCCAAACTGAAACATACTAATGAAAAGGGAGCTTACACCTCAAACCTCTGTTTTTATGAAAGGAAAGGCTGCTCAGTGACCCTCCCCAGCCCCAAACCCCACACCCGGCCCCGTTTCCGTCCCGGGGCCCCTTTGCTCTCCGAGTCTGGAGACCAACGTCAGGAACACTACGCGCTCGGTGTGGCAACATGGAGCATGGAAACACAAGAAATTGGACTCAGCCTAAAGGAGAGGTTAGAGACTGTGTGTGCTGGAGAGCACCCAGTAAGTAGGAAAGCTTGGCCAAGAAACACCCTTGGGATTTTACTTTTTCAACAAAAAACAAAAACAGGACTTCCAGGGGCCTGAACCCAGACCCAGGTGCGTTTCTCTGGGAAGACGTCAAGTGTAAAAGCAAGTGACATCTGTACACCTCAGAGTGTATCGTATTGAGTTTGTAATACCTGAACACAAGACCAGAGCTTATTTCCAGCTCCCCAGGGCACCTCCAAAAGGCGTCATAGTACACACGCATGTTTCTCCTTCTCCTCGCTATCGCTACCTTTGCTTCTCCGGGGGGGACTGGCTGCCTGCCCTTGGCACAGCTTTATCAGGAGAACAATCCACCCAGGCGCAGGCTCAGAATTTCCCGTCAAAACCACTTTGGTCTTCCTCAACCCAGTCCCCAAAGAATGAGGTTATTAAAATAATAATAATAATCATTGTAATCGTCAGAAAACGTTACAACCACCGATCGAGCAGGAACAACACTGAGAAATGGGCAATCACAGCGTCACGTACATAAAGAGAAACATAAAGGCATTTACCCACAACTGCAGGAAAACATGGAGGTTCAGCTGCAATATGCAAAGCTATGTTTACCTTCGTTAGTAAAATGCTTTTGTGTGTTAATGTATTACATAAATTCTATATATGTTTTACATCGAGATGTGCAACACACCACCCTCTCTCCTTCCCTCTCTTTCCCTCCCATCCTCCATACAATCATGGTCACCCTCTGCCAAGGGTCCTTTATCCCGGACTCTAGGACAGAGGGGCTGTGCTGGAAGAGGTGAGAAAGGGAGAGAAACGACAAATGCTGTGATTTACCATGACTCACACATGAACCTGCTTTGGTGAAATTAGTATGTTAGAGTTTGCCATGTATTTCCTTTTTAATGTTCTAAGATGCACATGGAGTCACCAAAGACTTGGAAAATGTGTATTTTTTACTAGAAAAAAAAAAAAGTAAAAGACTGTACCAACTCTCTACTGTCAGTAACATGGGGCCGCTGTGTAAGACTAGACCCCCATAACTACCATCACCACTGCTAATGCCCATAATTGCTCTCCGAACTTAAACATATTAATGAAAAGAGCCCTTTAATACTGTAATGCAGGCCAGGTTCCTCTTCATTTTCCTAAGGTTTCTGAAGATGACCTTGAAATACAAATTAAAACTCACAAGGCTTAGAAAGATAAGTCTTTGGCCCTGCCTCATTAATCTCTCCTCCGCCCTGGAGCCAGTGTTTATAGGTGATTTCCTTACGTCTGCCCCTTAGGGGATACCCTCCCCCACAGAATGCCCATCTGCTTCCCATTTGACGGCAGCAACCCCAAGGCCTGTCTCAGCAGGAAGCTCCTCTGTCCCGAGAAACAAGAATCCACAGAATTCCCCAAAAGGAGGCAGCGGAGGAGCACAGGTGGTGCTCCCTCATGCTTTGGAGCGGTGGTGCTTGGTTCGAAGCCAGGCTGCTCTGCAGGAACTCAGGCAATGCCTGCTGGCTGTAGCTGGAACTAAGGGTGGAGGCCAGACTGCCGCTACACATCCTGCAAGGCACATGCTAGCCCCACCATGTGGGTAACCCAGCCCAGTGTCCACAGTACCCAGGTTGGGACAGCTGCTCAGGGACAAGCAAACAGCATGAGTCTGGGGACCACAGTGACACCCACGCAGGACTTACGAGGCAGGAACACTTGGTGCACTTGCTCCCTTCCGGCCGAAACTCCTCTCCCTCTCGGTACTGCACGCCTTCAAACACGCAGCCTGGAAAGCAGAGCGGAGTTCAGAACCAGGTAGGAGCGGTATCCTTGTGACACGGTCCTCCCAGCCCTGCTCACTCACCCCCACCCCTCCCAGCCACCCAGCAGTGTCCCTTTTGGTCAGCGGACAGCACCTGCAGAGTAAAATAGAGCATGTGAAGAATGAGATGCTGGCATAGGACCAGAAACCCCAGAGATGCCAGAAAGTTTATGGGAGCCTGAGTCAGCCTGTGGGTACAGTGCAGATGCACTGCAGGGAGCCCTACCCTGGGCCCCTGGAGTGGTGTCATGATCATGCTGGCCTCTGCTGGAACCCAGACCCCAGAGGGACCAGGAGAGGCTATGGGAGGTCAGGGAGGGATCAACCATGGGATCAAGAGCAGATGCAGACAGGGGCTGCCAATTTAGGATGAGGTCCAGGCCTCCTCTGATTGTCCCCATCAAGGCTCTGTGAAGGGTCTCCCATGACAAAAGGTGATGAACTCTGCAAGCAGTTCTTTCTGAACCTTCCCACTTAGATCCCAAGTGCTGTCTCTAGAATGAAGCAAAGGGGCAAAGCTGAATCCTGACCTCCTAACTTAGGGCACAGAGCCTCCCAGGTGTCATGGGCTGGCATATGACTCTGGCTCACCAGTTTTTAAAGATGGGACTGAGCTCGGTACTTCCTGTGGTATGCAGTGGGGTGAGAGGTGCATGGGGTCCTCTGGTCCTCGCTCACTTGAACCTTGGCAGGCACTGCTGTGACCAATACCTCATACTTCTCTGGACAGTGGTGAGGACTCAGGACTATAACATGTGTGATCATGGAGCTTTGTCCTTGCCTTCCTGGGAAGTCAACCAAAACACGGAGTAAAAGAAAACTGCTCCTGCAGGAGCACTCAGATAAATCATGCTGCTGTTTGTGTACCACGTTTCATAAGCAACGTGGCACAGGGCTCCCCTGAGTGAGAGGATGTTACCCACAGGGAGGGGTGCCAGGTTTTACGGGCTCCTTGAGGGTCCCATGTCCGGGAGTGAGGGGCTCTGAGTGGATTCTGCATCAACAAGGCAACTGTCTGTACAACACATCTGAATCTATAGTTAAGAGCTCTGATAATCTTTAAATCAGTATGATGAAGTTTTCTCTGCTATCAATCTCCGGTTTGGCTGTGTATCAAAATCACCAGGGAGGATGGGTTCCCCCACCCAGACTCCAATGGACTTGGGCTGAGCTGCAGCGTGAGTACGAGATGCAGCACTTAGGGTGCAGCCCAAGAGAGCAACTCATCCACTTGGTAAAGATCCCACCAACATTCAAGGTCGTGGTGACCTGATGCAAAACATTCGATGCATCAGAAAGGAAAGGCACTGGGGCAACTATGACAGATATAAAATAACTGAACTACAGAAAGAATTAGTGTAGTTTTAACCAGCTTTTGGCTTTCATATGAGCTCATCAATAGCACAAGCTTCACAGAAATCCCAGTAAAGGAAGCTGGATAAAGACCACAGGACATGAGGAGGTCAGAAGAGATGGGAACTGTCTGTGCTTGTCATTCAAGGACAACAGAAAACTGAATTCTGAAAAGGACTAGGGTCTACCACATGAGGGGTCTGTGTCTGCAGAGGTGCCCCCAGGACCTTCACCACTTCACAGGAGGCTCAGAGAACAGCAGGGCCTCAGGATTACCCTGCAAAGCAGAGCAGTGGTCCTATTGTTACCAGTGAGGAACAGCACTCAGAGAAAAACCCTAAACACAGAACTTGTACCCTAGATGATCAGTGGGTGCTTAAGAGATCAGAAAAATGTCTCACCTCAAAATCCCAGGTTGTGGGAAAGGGCAAGAGCTGCAGGAGGCCTCTGCAAACCCCTGAGGGAAAGTGGGAGGAAGGATTTGGCCCCTGGAAAAGGAAGAGCTCTTCACTGTCAGCTAGGCAAGGGCGTCTCTACAAAACACAGCAGGCCCAACTTGTGGAAGCACATGGAAAAGACCAGCAAAACCCTAAGCTAAATCCAAGCGGGACACAGCTCTCAGTTGTCAGGAAACAGCTGGTTGCCTCATCACCATGGCAAGCTCCTGCCAAGGCACCACAATACGAAGCGGTAGAAAGACATTTCTGGAAGCAAAGGGAAGGCACTGTGGACCTGGGAGTTGAAAGAAGGCCTCTAGGCCCAGAGAAGCCAACAGCCAAGACCCACAGCACACTGCCCTCATGCCAGCACGTCCTTGTCATGCCCTCAGGAAAGAGAGCAAAGGTTCAGGCCGGGTCAGCGCCCTGCACAGGAGGAGGAGTGCGCCCTCTAACGCTGTTAGGTGCAGAGGCCCAGGGAGGAAAATCCAGCAGATGAAGGAAAATGGCGTATCTCTGAGGGACACAGAGATTTCAAGTCTTGCCCTGTGCCAAGGGCCTCCCGGCCTCCCACTTCCTGAGGATGCTACCTGGACAGGTGGGGCAGCAGGCTCCCGGGTGGTCCACTGCATTTCTACAGTGAATGACACAGCGCACCTGGGACTCTGTGACAACGCCTTCCTGCAAAAGAGACACACAGTCAGCCGGCCCAGGACGCCTGCCCAGGAGCTAAACTTCGGAAAGTAACCAAGCAGAAGAACCCAAACCCATAAAGTGTGCGGTGGGGTAGGCATCAGGCCCAGGAGGACTCAGCACAAATGAGTTTATTCACCTCTACTGACGCTTTTGACCTCAGAGGGCAAATCCCATCACCTCCCTTTTCCTGGCCTTGCACTCTCTCTTTGGCCCTGCTTTCAATCTTTCAAAAATAGTTTGAAGACTCTCTTGCCATCTGTTGGTAGCTGGCAAGTCTAGCTGCTCATTCACAGTTGTCTTACATTTTCAGTGCTGGCTGTGTTTTCTGTCACTGTTCTTATACTTCAAGGAATTAGCTCTGGAGCCCGGAGACCTGAGTGGCATCCAGAGGTCCCCGAGTTCAGATAGGTCCCGACCACCCTTCTAGAAACAACTAGACCAGCTTTGCAGTCTTAGAAACATCACTAGGTCTCCATTTTTCCAGTGTCAAAGGAAGAGATTGGATAAAGCTATTTATTTTCTTTTTTATTTCTTTTGGCACCGGGAATTGAACTGAGGACCTTGCAGTTGCCAGGCAGGCACTTGTGCCACTGAGCTATATCCAGATCTGCATAAAGCTATTTTTGATTTGATACTGAAGATGTCAAACACACACTAGGTTTTAATTATGAAACCCAATGAGTCATTTGCAAACCGCAGAGAGATTACTAATCTTGAGACTCCCAAAACCATTCTAATGTCAAATTAATTCTAAAATTAATTTTCAGTGTTGGTCTTTGCAGAGAATTTTCTACATTCTGTACCCATTTTGTAAATGAATGTGTATTTCTGTTTATGTGATGTGTTTCATTTTGTTTGGAAGGCGGGCACAGCAAGCTGAAAATGGAGGTGAAAATTTGACAACCAGACCATTTCCTTCATTGTGCTTGCTACTGTGCTATCCCAACCCACCAAAAGAGCTATATCCTAAATGTCTACACACCAGGCCTGAGGTCTCCACCACCAGGGGAATTTATCGTGGCCTAGAGCACATTTGGGAGAAAAATCCAAATGGCAACAGACAGCATCAATAAAGGACCCATGCTTAGCTAAGACCTGAGGTCAGTTTGCCTTCAGTATTTCCAATCCAGATGGATGGATGCTCAGGCCGGTTCCCAGCATGAACTTCTTGTCTGTGATCTTCAGATTATCTTCAACCATTAAGAAATTAAAAGTGGGAAGACACAGGTAAATTTTCCACCACCAGAACTCCTTTTGTAGGAGGATATAAGAACGTGGAGTTAAATGCAAGTAGAAAAAGACCAGATCATCTGGCTTGCTGGGTCTGTTCGGCTCCTGGTTGCACTCACGAAGGCGTGCGGCTCCCAGGAGCAATTTTAATGAATCTTGCTTATTGCTTGCAACCCCCAATGAGATCATTCTGGTTCCATTTTATGGAGAGTGACGGGCGCAGAGAGGTCACATAACTAGTTACGTGAGTGGCATAACCCAGGTTTCACTGCCTGCCTGACACTGAGTCCTCTGTTACTGACCCCCCACCCTCAGAAGAGCTGGAGAGAGACTGCAATCACACCATTCCTGGAAAGAAAGGAGAACTGCCCAGCAGGTGCTGGTGAGTGGTCACTTCCTGCATCTTCCTAAAGAAGGAAGCAGGAAGGTGGAAGTGGGAAGGTGCTGGTGGGCAAAGGCGCAGGTTTCTGTGGCCACCTTCATGGAGGTTTGCTCTTCTTATTGAAGGAAACAACCCTTTACCAGCTAGCAGGGCTCAGGGGAAGTTTTAGCACAGAAAGAAGGAAAAGTGAGGTTCATCTTTGGCAGGTGCCACCCCATTTCAGGGCCCTGCTCTGCAGCTCTGGTTTCCTGACTTTTCAGATAAAAATTTGATACTCCTGAGTCAATTCTCTCTTGGCTGTGTGCCAATGACCAAAGATGATGGGCAACAGGAGTCTCAGTATCAACCACTGTAACGGCTTAATGTGTTTTTCAGGCAACAAAATATTCCCTGTTGCATGGTAGTTTCCATTTAACGTAAGCAATGTCTTCATCCAAAGGCAGCAAAAGTGACTCTGCTCCACGTAACTTGTGAATGTTCAGGACCTCTGGTTGTTTATAGGAATGGGACCCCAGATCCCAAAAGAGCATGTAGTCCTCTCATTTACCAAACACTGGAAACATGGCTCTCAGATGCCCCTGTTAAAAAAGTGGACATTTCACTGACCAAGAAGCAGGGCAAAAGGAGAATAATTTATTTGAGTTGAAAAGAAACGAAGGTAAGGTGAACACAGTGGTTCATGTCCACAATCCAGCTACTCAGGATGACCACAAGTTTGAAGCCAGCATAGGCAACTTAGAAAGATCCTGTCTTAAAAAACAAAAAGGGCTGGTAACTTAGTTCAGCAGTAGGGTGGCAGAACACTTGCCTACTGTGTGTTAAGCCCTGTGTTCAAGTTCCGATACTGAAAGGAAAAGAAGACAGGGTAGAGATGTAGTGGCCCAAATTTTGGAAATTTGGAGGGGCCTCTGGTGTTATTAAAAGTCATTTTTCTTATTTTTTTTGTGCCAGGAGGGTGACGAAATTTATAATCTGGAATAAAAAATTCAATGAACATTGATAGATTTAATCAATCTACTGTTTATATCCATTTTACCTACAGCTTATTCTCATAATAGACTCACTGCATAAATAAGCTAAATATTTAATTGAATGAACAACTGACAATCTATAGGGTCTAAGGAGAACACTGTGACATAAAACACAGATTTCAATACACTAAATATCAGTGTGCTTGAGGTGAGATGGGAGAGAAATATCCTTTATATTCACCTTCCAACCTCCTTCAAACGCACAATGCAAGGCTCAGATGATGAAATGGGGTTTGGGATAAAAGGGTTTGACAGCACCTTCTCCACAGAGAAGGGTTTTTAAGTAATGTTAAAATAGGTGACTGTTATTCTTTCAAACTGGTTATTTCAATAGAGATGGGAAAATGAACTTGAATTTTGGGTTCTTCACTGCCCCTTGGTCCTTGTGCTGTGTTTTACGCCTGCGCGCATCAGAGCTGTGTGGGATCACTGCTGTTGTCAGAATCCATGAGGATCAGGCGCAATGGGCTCTTCAGATACTGGACTGGTGGTTCTTACATGTGTCAGGTTGAAATCATTGAGGCTACAGTGTGCTACTTGCTTCAGTTTAATACAGTTTATAGATTGGCTTCTGATCAAAATCTTTCTAAATCAAAGAGGGAAAACACCTCTTGACCAACAATACTTCCTTTCTGCTAACAGGAATTTGTGTTTTGCTTAAAGATGATTTCACAGGAAGACATGTATTTTCCTCAAGGACATATGCATCTTCCTGGAGTTTTTTCAGGCACAATTTACAATGGCAGACCACTCTGCTGTGTTTGTGGAAATAAATCCTACACAACATCCATCCTGTACCTGTCTCGATATGGCAAATGTCACAATAATGTCATAATAAACTACAAGGATGCAGCAGGGGGAGGGGTTGCATTTGTTTCTCATTTTTGTTTAGTTGCTTGGGTTTCACTCTCAGCTGGCTGACAGCAGCCGCTGCAGAGTCTCTCTGGGCTCTTTTTACCGGACTTTACCTGACATTGGTGCAGGACACAGGGCTTGGCTGGGCTCTGCCACTCAAAGGAGCTGTTGTAGGTGTTTCCTTCATACGTGCAGCCTAGATGTGAAACAGAGTGAGAAGACAGGCTGAGAATGAATGTGTATTCCTTTATCACTGGAGAAAAAGAAGTTATATCTTCAGTGCCTTGACTAGTGATCACAGGATCCACCACTACCATACGCTTGGCTATTCTTCCCAGAACACACCTTTCTCAGTTACTTTTCTCTCGCTGAGACAAAATATCTGACACTCAAAGTTAAGGGAAGAAAGATTTATTTAGATCACGGTTTCTAGAGGTTTCACTCCATAATCAGCTGGCTACAAGGGAGGTTGGCTTTGCAGAGGACAGTTTATGGTGGGCAGAAGACAGTAAATTCAACAAAAGACCTTAACAGTATCTGTCTGCCCCTTTTATACTCTATCTAAGCTGTTGGAATTAGAGTAGTGCCAAACAAATCAGTGAACTTATCACACACCTTTAATCCCAGCATCACACATTCTAGATTCAGCCACCTCTGAAAAGACTGCATGAGGCTTTAGGGGACATCTAAACCCAAACCATAACATTCTGTTCCTGGCTCCCCAAAGGCTCATGCAAAAGGCATTTAGTCCATCTCCAAGATGGACTAAATGAAAAATCCTAACACTTTCAACATTGCTGAGAGTCCAAACTCCAAGGTCTCCCTCATATTTAAGGCAAATTCTTAACTGTAAGCTCCTGTACAATGAAAAAAAAGTTAAACACATCCAAAATTCAATGGCACACCAGGTGTGGTGGAGCACACCTGTCATCCCAGCACTTGGGAGACTGAGGCAGGAGGATTGTTGCAAGTTCAAGACCAACCTGGACTACAAAATGAGCTCAAGACCAGTCTGAACTACACAGTGAGACCCTGTCTCAACAAGACAAAAGAAAAATTCAATGGCACAAGATAAACATTTCCATTCCAAAATTACAAACAGGCACACAAAGGAATAGGACCAAAGCAACCCCAAAATCCAGCAGGGCAAACATTAAATCCTGCAGTTCCACTTCCAGCATCCTCAGCAATCTGTGGCAAGTTGTGAACACCAAAGGGTTTGGGTGGCTTTGCCCCTATGGAACTTCTGGTGGTTGTACCACCCATGGCTTCTCTCTTGACCCACTCCTTTGCAGTTTTCTTCAGACAATCCATATTCCTGGCCTCTCCAAAATTCTGGAGTCTCCAATGCACCTTCAGCTTCACACTCACAGGCTTACACGCTTCCCTCTCAGGAGCAAACTGCCTGGCCTCCCAGGCCTTCTCAAATCTGGGTGGAAGTCTTCTTGACCCCACAACTCTTGTATTTTTCATGCACCTAAAACCAGTGCTATGTGGAGACCAGTGCCAAGGTCTGCTGCCAGCTGGAGCAGTAACCAGGCTTCCCTCTGTCTTGGCTCTAGGGGTTGAGTGCCTGGATCACTGAAC
Organism: Dinomys branickii; assembly: GCA_004027595.1. Classification (NCBI taxonomy): domain Eukaryota; kingdom Metazoa; phylum Chordata; class Mammalia; order Rodentia; family Dinomyidae; genus Dinomys; species Dinomys branickii. Next base: position 73,564 of record PVLD010003778.1, on the reverse strand, counting down.
ACTCTAAATCTAATTCTGAGGAACAAATTCTCTAGGTCAATACCATTCTGAAACACGGCACTATGGGACTCTGTTCTTGAAGTAAAGTCTTACTTTTGCACATCTGAGGTTCCAAAGGGTGAAGTTCTTCTGTTTCTTGTGATTCCTTAGGCCCTTTTTTCTGTTATCTTCTGAAATACTTGGCTTTTCCTTGCTAGGCTTTTCAGTTTCTCCTCTGTTCTGTCTTTGCAGGCTACAACTTTACTGGAGCTTCCTCTTTGGCCAAACTCACAATGTCTTGAATAAATCTGCTGGGCTTTTTGCTCTTGATTCTCAATATAAGTCTGGCTAAGAGCCCCAAACAGTAGCCATACAACTGTCTCAACATTAGACTGCCTTGACATTTCTTCTGCAAGATTAATTAGTCTACCACTCTTAATCTCAGTCTTAGGCAAATGCACATGAGTAAAATGTAGGCAAACTTTCTGCCAAAGCATAACACATATCATCTGGAGTCCAGCAGCAAATGTAGTCCTTCCCAGGAGAAATCATGAGCCTGGTATTTACCGATTTTCTGGTCTTCTGAGCTCTGAGCATAATCCATGATACAGTGCAGCCTAAAGCATTACAGTGCTACTTTTTCAGCTGGCATCCAAACCTTTCAAAACTCTTCCCACAGGCCATTTCCAAAGGCTCCTGAACCACATGGTCAGCTATAGTCACAGCAATGACCCCACTTCTCTGGTACCAAATTCTGTCTTAGTTACTTTTTTCTCATTGCTAAGACAAAATACACCCAAAGTTTAAGGGGAAAAGGCTTATTTACTTCACAATTTGTAGAGGTTTCAATCCATAATTGGCTGGCTCCAAGGCAAGGTAGCTTGGCAGAGGAGACCAGTTCATGGCAGGCAGACTGTAACAAATCAAAAGGGGAGAGAGAGAGGAAACAAGCCTCTTTCTGTCCCTTATATTGTATGCAGGCTACCTACCCTAGGATGGGTATAGCACTCATATCCTTAACCCCAGCATTGGACCATGAATCAATCACATGCTCTAGATTCAACTACCTCTGATAAGCCTACCCTCCATTACTGCATGAAACTTTAGGGGACATCTAGACACAAACCATAGCAACATACTAAGCTTTTTGAGGATTTATTTGGCATTCACTTGCATTAATTCTTTGCTATTGAATCTATTCACCTTATGGATGATATTTTCCAATGGAAAAACTATAGACTGATGAACTTATGTGGAAACCCTGGCCAAAGGAGCATTTGAAGTGAATGAGCAAGAGGAAGGGATTCTCTGGACAATGGTTCAGGACTCCTGGAAAGAATAAGTAAAATTTATAACAGATCTGCAAGACATCAGCAGAAATAAAAGTAGCTTATTGTTCAAAAATGTTTGCTTTAGGCAGTGTATTTCCACAGCTTCCAGTAAGTGAGCCTATACTGCACGGGCATATGCTATGTAACAAATCATCCTGCTCCCTCTCCATCCCTTGGTCAAAACCCCTGCAGAAGTGTTTTCTTCTACTTCTTTGTTCTAATGTCTTTGAGCAATAAATAAACTATTACAGAAGTCTCAGGCTGCAGCTAAATCCCTGAAGTTCTCTCTCCTGGCATAAGCAGCAGCTTTGGGCTTCTCAGATTAAACCAAGTCTTGTCTCTGAGTAATCATTTTCATCTTGTACACAGTCACGGCTGCCTACTGCAACAAGTGGTGTTCAATGTGAAGCATAAACTCTTATCTCCATTATGCATAGTACCCAGTACCACCAATAGTAGTTACTGTGTTCCCCTTTGTCCTCAGTGGTATATGAACAATAGGAGGTGGCCTAGGTTTGAAGTGGACTTCATGTCAGTCTACCAAACCCTCTGTTATTCATCTTGCTTATAATTTAAACCTAGAGAATTGGAGACTTCATAATTTGATGGTATTAAAGTCCTCTTCTCTGAAATTATGTTTTGTCTTTTGATTATATTGGCAGCCCACCTTCATGGAGTTTTGTAGTTGCAGGACTCTTGTTATGCCTCTCCCCAGGCACTTACTTTTCACCTACTAAGAAATCCTTCTAGTGCCTAACTATTCCCTTCATCCCTTATATTATTAGAACTGATAATTAGCAACACATAGATGAGCTGATCTGCTCATAGCACTTCTGACCATATTATGATTATATGTTCCATTCATATATTCTAGGCTTCATTAATTGAAAACATAAGATAACTAAATATGTTTCTAAGGAACAAGACAAGGATGTCCACTATCACCATTCCTTTTCAACACAGTTCTGGAAACATTAACCACAGCAATTTAGACAAGAAAGAGAAATAAAAGGAATAAGGATAGAGAAGGAAGAAGTGAAATTATCGTTATTTGCAGATGACATAATATTCTACACAGAAGACTCCAAAAACTCCACCAAAAGACTTCTAGAGTTAATAAGCAAATTCAGTTGTGTGGCTGGATACAAAATCAATATTCAAAAATCAATAGCATTCTTGTACACAAACAACAAACTTACTGGGAGAGAAATTAGGGTACCTTCACAACAGCACCCAAAAAATTAAATACTTAGGAATCAATCTAACAAAAGAAGTAGGACTTATATATTGAAGATTTATATATTGAAAATTACAGTGCTCTGAAAAAGGAGATTGAAGGGGATATCAGGAAATTAAAAGATATCCCTTGCTCATGCTTAGGAAGAACCAACATAGTGAAAATGGCCATACTTCCAAAATTGTTATACAGATTTAATACAATCCTCATCAAAATACCATTAGCATGCCTCACAGAAGTAGAGAAAATACTCATAAAATTCATCTGGATCCACAAGAGACCTAGAATAACAAAGGCAAAACTAGGCAAAAAAGACAAGTCAGGAGGCATCACAATCCCTAACTTAAAATTATACTACAAAACTACTGTGATAAAATCAGCATGCTACTGGTAAAAAAAAAAAAAAAAACAGATCTGAAGAACAATGTAGCAGATTAGAAATTTCAGACACAACTACAAACACACTCAGCCACCTTATGTTTGACAAAGGGGCCAAATATGTTCACTGGAAGAAAGATAGCCTCTTTAATAAATGGTGCTGGAAAACTGGCTCTCTACATGCCAAAGACTAAAACTAGACCCATGTCTATCACTATGCATTAAACTAAAGTCAAAATGGATCAAAGATTTAAATATTAAAGCAGAAACACTAAATCTACTGGAAGAGAATGTAGGTCAAAATCTTGAAGACATAGGAGGAGGCACAGTCTTCATGAACAAAACCCAAACTACATGTGAAGCACTTCAAAGAATCATCCATGGGGTTCTCATCCTATTAAAAAGGTTTGTACTTAAAAAGGAATCACCAATAAAGTAAAAAGACAACCCACAGAATGGGAAAACATTTTAGCTAACTGTCCCTCAGAAAAAAAGACTTCTATCTAGAACACATAAAGAATTGAAAAAACTAATGAACACACACTTTTCAGATGAAGAAATACAAGTGGCAAATAAATACATGAAAAAATGCTTATCATTGCTCATTTGAAAGATGCAAATTAAAACAACACTGAGATTTCATCTCACCCCAGAAAGAATGGCTACCATCAAGAAATCAACCACCAACAAATGCTGGAGGGGTTGTGGGGAAAAAGCAACTCTGTTCCATTGTTGGTGGCAATGTAGACTGGCGCAACTACTTTGGAAATCAGTGTGGAGATTCCTCCAAAAATTAGGATTACAGATCCCATTCCCCTTCTGGGTATTTTCCCAGAAGAATTAAAAACATCATACCACAGCAATATATGTTCACCCATGTTTATAACAGCATGATTTGTCATAGCAAAATTGTGGAAACAACTCAAATGCCCATCAACTGAGGAGTGGATAAGAAAAATGTGGTATTTTTATACAGTGGAATATGACTCAGCTATAAAGAAAGTTAAACTTGAGGCCTTTACAAGTAAATGGAAGCAATTAGAGACCATACTCCTAAGTGAAATAAATCAGACACGCATGCATAAACACCGTGTTGTCTGCCTAGTGTAAGAACCTGAAAGAGTAAATAAAACTGAAAACTACCATAGATACTGTGAAAAGGAAAGAAACTGCTTACTGGGAAAGAGTAACTGAGATGAGGGAAATAAATGAAAGAAAGAAGGAAAGGAAATATGTCTATGAATATATAAACATACACACACAAGATAGCTAAGATAATTGTTCTACTAATTTTTATTGGTTTATTGAAAGAAACAGTTGATGTTTAATTGTTTGATCAATCTTGCATATGTATATCTGGTAATCTGAGCAACTACTCTGAAGATAATGATAAGTATTCTAACAACCATTGCTGATTTCCTATCATCTTGGTTTGAAATTGTGTATCATTTTTATAGCTTTTGTGTTGTTTTGTTTTTGCCTTTGTTTTTGCTCTTTTCTCTTTAAAATAAAAATTTAAAAAAGAAATGTATGTCTGTAATCATTGTTAGCAACTCTTTAAAGCATTTAATAACTCCTTCCCCACTAATGCCACTTATTTAACTCATTGTAATACAGATAATATTTCTCAGCTAAACATTACATACATTATGATACTCAGCAAGCTGAAGCATGGCTCCCCACCAATCTCATTCAAAAGTGGATGGGAAATTCAACTCTTGAAAAAATTACCTCAGTGCATGAAGATCAGACAAAGTCACTTTCTAGGCTTTCTTTCTCCTTTTTTTTTTTTTTTTTTTTTTTTGAGACAGGGTCTCACTATATAGTTCAGACTGGCCTTGAACTCACTATGTAACTCAGGCTGGCCTCAAACTCCCAACAGTCTTCCTGCCTCAGCCTGCCAAAAGACAGGATTACAGGTGTGTGCCACTATGCCTGGCTCTTCTAGGCATTTTGATTGTAACTACTCATGGCTACTGCCTTAACTGCTGTTCTAGAGACTCATTCTATCCAAACTGCTCAAACCATGAATGGCTATTTCCAAAATGTTACCTCAGAATTATTGACTTAAATAGCTATATTTGTAAAGAAATTCTACAAAGACTTGATGCCCTTGTGGCATCTGTTAACCAGCTTAGCAAGTATCAGTAAGTCCTATGGACACACAGTTGACCTAGTTGTGAAGCTGTGTATCACTCAATGTGCATTACTCCTATTCCTTTTAATCATTCTGAATCTTGGGAGAAGGTCCAACACCTTCACCATAATACCTTTCATACAACTCTGGACTGATATATTTCTAATCTCATAGGCTGGCTTCAGGCCCAACTTCATAAATTTCACATGGAGGATCACAATATGACTGGATCATCTCGATAATATTGCCTATTGGCTCAATCACAAACACTGGTTTTCTGGTCTCCCCTTTGAATTTGAGTTCTTACAGCTATTAGAATAATCTTTTCCCTGCTCTTTCTGGCAGTTCTAAGAGCACTCTGTGTGCTTTTCCAAAGGATCCTCTTGCAGAAGCCATGATGACATTCCTGCACCAAGCCCATACCCCTCTACCCTGTACTCTCCCATGTTTGCCAAATCCAAGTTACAAAAAAAGAGAGGGAACTATAGGGAGATACTTCTTAAAGGAGTGTTTGAAGTGAATGTGAAAGAACGGGCTCTCTGGAAAGCAGTTCTGGACTCTTGGAATAAATGGGTTAAGTGTAGAGCAGATCTGCAGGACAACAGTCAGCAGGTTAAAAGAGGGTTATACAGCAGGATGTGGTGGCACACGACTATAATCCCAGCACTCAGGGGACTGAGGCAGGAGGACCGCTATGAGTCCAAGGCCAGCCTGGTACACATAGTGAATTCAAGGCCAGCCTGAGCTACATAGTGAGACCCTGTCTCAAAAGGGGGGTGTATGTTTGGAATATGTTTACTTTGCCTGGTGTGCTCCTCCTACAGCCTCTGGTAAGCTTGCCTAGACTGAATGGGCATATGTCATGATACCATGTAACAAATCATCCTGCTCCCTCCCTATCCCTTGGCCAAAACTCTTACAAAAATATTTTCTTCTATTTCTTTATTCTCATATCATTGACTTTATATAAATAAACTACTACAGAGGTCTCAGGCTGCTGCTAGGTCCCTGAGGCTCTTTCTCCTGAGCATAAGCAGTTACTCTGTACTTCTCAGATTCAACTAAGTCATGTATCCAATAATTTTTTTCATCTTGTATGCAGCCATCATCACACAGTGCAACATGTACTCTCTTAGCCAAAACATCTAAGATCATGACTTTCATTTACACTTGTCAAAAGATAAAAAGTATCAGAACTAACTCAACATTATGAAATAAGGATCTCACAGGAGACTAAGTGAACTCAAAATCACTGAAGATCAAGAAGGAAGTTTAAAGTATGATAGGAAATAAATGCAGAAATTAAAACAGAAGAATTAACTGCAAATTCTATACCTACCTGAGACCCTTGAAGACCTACTGTCTGTATGAGATAAAACCTTTCAAGTCTTACCACTTCTAAGAGCAATGACTACTCATTTCACTTTTACTTTATTTTTAGTTAACAAAGTAAACAAATGGAAAACTACCAATGCCTGAATTATAATGTCAGAATAACAGAAGTCCTACTTTTTCACTGGCAAAAACAGAAGTTAAAGGCCAGCGATCCTCAAAAGAGGGAACAAGCCAGTTAAGTCGCTGGAAATGAGTCAAAGAAATAATGGTGTGAAGAACATGGCCTCAGTCTTGATGCAGTCTGTACAAATCACACCCTCCATACTCTGGGTTCCACTTTCTGGGAAGAAGTAGTCATTATCCTTAAGAGTCACTCTATCCTAAGGAATCCACTGGGCAGAGAGATTTACCAATAAAGGCCTGAAGTTCTTATTCCAGTAATTACAGAAGAAAACACACAGTGGGGACCATGCAGAAATTAAAGAGCGGCCTCTCTGCAGCAAGGATGCACTTCTAGCAGGTGGAGCAACCTCAGTTCACATAGACTTCTTTTGTCTGAGACACAGAAAAGACTCAACTTCCATGAGCTCTTTCAGATACCACTGCAGCACAAACCTTAATGTACACAAGCACAGTAATCAAGGACTTTGGATATGTTCAACAAATATTTTGTTGAAGTATGGTAGGAATAAATGCAGAAATTAAAATAGAGTTGACTGCAAATTCTATGCCTGTCTGAGATCCTTGAAGGGCTACTATCTGTGTGAGATAAAACTTTTCAAGTCTTGGATGTGAGTTCCCCAAGAATGATGAATAACTGCAGAGTACTCAGTAACAGTCTGCTCTCCTGTTCTACAAATTGAATTACTAACGTGCACAGCTGATTGGAAATATATTAAGGAAATGTTTTCACTGTACAGTTTTTAATTTCCTTTTCATGAAGTATTACACAGGTAAACTGTTCGACCAGAAGAACCTTTAGCACACTACAAATGCGTATGCCAAGCAGAAAATGAACACAGTAAATTTTCAACAAGGAAAACCAATATAAAACAATTTGGGCTAGCATAAATCTTACCCTACAAACACACTTCCAGTCAATGTGCCCAGTGCATGTCTGATCCACTGACACAGACTTGCTCAGGTCATAAATAACTTGGTCCAAAAGATGGAGGCAGAGAAATCAGAAAATGAAATCCAATTCATGTTAAGTCCAAGTAAATGTGAAATGACTGCCAAGTCTACCAAGGGGATTTTCCAAATAGGTTATATATTTTCACCATCTGGTTTTAAAACTTAAAGAAAGGATGATTTTTTTTACTACTAATAAAGCAGTGAAAGGTCCTGCCTTTCTGCTTAGAAGGAGAAAGTGTAGTAAAAAAAAAAAAAAAAAAAAAAAAAAAAAAAAAAAAAAAAAAAAAAAAAAAAAAAAAAAAAAAAAAAAAAAAAAAAAAAAAAACCAAAAATTAAAAATTAAAAAGCAACACCCAAAAATAAGACAGGGAGGAAGAGAAAGCCAAGGGACTTTTCCTAAGCAACACTAGGTCACATGTGTGGACCCCTGGGAACAGCCCAGGATCCTTGGGTCCTTCTAATATATACAGGTGAAAGTCTGGGAAAAAGAGGTCCATATTGCAAGGAACCAACAGTGTTTGCTGCTTCCCATCACTGTCTGTTGGAAGCATTGTTCCACCACCATGATTTGCTAGTTAGAGAGAACCTGGACTGTATTAATGGTGAAGCAGTCAAGGTCAGGGAAAGACACTCCATGGCTTCATTAACCTGTGCCCATTTCCCCCACATCTGAGTTCAGAGAATGGGTTTTCCCAGTGAGAGCTGAACTGAATGCCTAAATAGGCTTAAAAACATCTGTGGAAATCTCTTCAGCAAATGTAACACATTTTTGCTTTCTTCACCAAAGTCACCGGTGTCTGCAGCGTCAGTACACCAGGCATTACAGGAGATTTCATACATGGAAAATTTGAGGGAATAAGATGATCAGAGGTAGCATATTTTCACCACTTTTTGTGTTCATGTTGTGAGACAAATATATTATCCTTGTATAAAGCATTAATTCAAGCTATGTGAGGATGCAGAGAACCTTATATTACTCCAGAAATAAATGACGTCTTATTTTCTATAAGGTATATTTTTATAATAAATTTTATTTTCCACCCAACTTCATGCTTCTAATAGGGTAAGCAAGTAATATCTTGCCCCTCTCTTCATTAAGCCACAGAGGCAAAATATAGTATCTCTGTTGGCCAGAGTAGAAAGAGGCAGAGAAAATTTTCCATCACATATGCAGACAGTGCTTCTTAGACCACCTCCGGTGAAAGAGCTGTTTGTTTTGCTTTCCTTTTTCCAATCCAAAGCAAATTGATACTTTTTGACAATAAAATGACTTCCTTAAAAATTGAATTTAAGTCTAAATAGAATATGTGTATCTTTTTCTTATCATATGCAATAGACATAGAACATCTTACTGAATTACGTTAAAAGTTTCTAATATTTGCTCTCTGCACTTATCTTATTACAGACCTGCATCATGGTCCATGGACCACTGGGGACTCTGCAGCACACATTGTGAATGTCATCAAATGAGAGGATATGCCATCAGAAAGGGGAACAGCCCAAAGAAGTAATAAAAATTGTTACAGCTGTGATATTCAGAACTTGGGCAAATTTACAGGTATTACAGCTTATTTTCTTCATTTCCAAGATGAAAAATTTTACACAGCAAGGCTAATGTGGCTATTCCAAATTAGAGGGAATCAGGTGTGAAAAGAACACTAGAGTCCAGTCTCCATGTGAAACCCACACAGTTGTACCCAGGTCTAAACTGGTCATATGACTTTGCATTTAGGACTCAATAGTTTAGGAATATGGCTAACACTGTATAAAATGAAGGGGTAGCAAACCCTCTAACTAAATGCAAGAGTAAGAGCAGGGAGTAGGGGAAGAACTGTCAGGTACATACATAGCAACCAGTAAAGCTGATGTCCTGCTTCTTTAAGCATATTTAAATAAACTTTCCACAAGAAAAATCATCAACACTCATTGCTTTTCTTCTGATGACAAAGAGCTCTCGAGAGTCCATAGCTTCAATGAAGCCATCAGTGCTGGACCAGGAGGAAGAGGTTCTTTTCTGATAAAATCACTACAACACAACTGAGGCAGGAGGATCACTTGGAGTTCTGAGCTCAGTCTGGGTAACATAATGAGTTCAAGGCCAGCCTGAACTGCATCGTGTGATCGTGTCTCAAAAAATGATTTTTGTGGACTTACGTTTAAGCTTTGCTCTAAATGCTTGTGCATTTGGTCACTAATCATCCTGCACCATGTGCCTCTAACATGGAAACACAAATAATGAGAGATCAAAGGATCAAATTCATACATCTAAGGTTAATTCATGGGTATTTCAAAACAGGAATGTGCTTCAGTTTGGAAGGCACAGTAGCAGACAAAGAAATAAAATGTATTGAAGACAGAAAATAACCAGTAACCTTATAGGATAACTGATGACAGGCACAGATAAAAAAAATCATACATGGAATCTTCTTTCACTAGAGTAAATGCAAAGATATCTATGAGTATCTCTCTCACTAGCACAAACAAAGACTGAGTTCCACACAGCACACATATGAAATAACTTTGTATAACCAATGAGTGGATTCCCCTGTGTGATCTTAATACTTTGGGAAGCGTATTACAGGGTGCAATCTTTACTACTGATTAAATAGGGTGTTCAAGATTCAATGAGGAAAAAATTGGCCGGAATACTCCATCATTATCCATTCATTTATTTTTAAATTTTGAACTAATTACAGATTCACCAAAGGTACAAATAAATGTACAAGGATGATTCATGCAAATTTACCCCAACTATTCTAGAACTGACATCTTGTATAACCATGGTGCAATATGTAAAGCAGGAAATTGGCACTGGTGAAATACACAGTCTATGCACACTTATATATGTGACTGTGTGTGTTGTGCGTGTGTGTGTTTCTACTCAGTTCTATCATATGTAGAGTCTTATAAGTAACAACTTAGAGAACAGTATCTACGCTATGAGATTCCCTAGGGCTTTCACAGCCACTCTTACTCTGCTTTTTGTTTGTATCTATGACCCTTGGGAACCACTAATCAACTCTCCATGTCTATAATTTTGATATTAAAGAAAGATCTATTAAAGAAATCACAGAATAGAATATATGTAGCCTTTGAAATCTACTCTTTTCTCCCACAATAATCTTTTGTACTCTATCTAAGTTTTGCATAGATAAATAGCTTGTTCCTTTCTACTTGAGAGCAGCTTTCCTCAGGACAGATGTACCACAGCTTGTTTAAACATCAGAATTGTTTCCAGGTTTTTGCTTTTCACAGATAAAGCAGCAATGAATATTTGTGTACAAGTTGGTGTGAACACAGGTTTTGATTTACTGGGAGAACTGCTTAAGGATGTAATTACTGGATCACACAGTAAATGTATGTTTAATTTTTTAAGCAAATGACAGTGATTTCCAGAGCAACTGAACCATTTGAAATTTTTCATCACTTGTATATAAGACTTTTCCATGTTGAAAGAGAACAGGCAAAGTGGTGATCAACAGCACAATTCAGTCTCTCCAAGATCTTGAATCTAGACACTGGAAAATAATAACTTGGCAAAGAGAAAAAGAGAAGTAGATCACTAGGTATCAAGAAGGAATTGATAAGAAAATTAAAAGTTCAGAGATCTTGGAGAGATGGAGTAAAATATAGAGAAAAGAATAAAACAATCTGGCCTCTTCCCCAGCTCATAGGTCACAAGGAGGGGAACCTGGTTCCAAAGAAGCACGGTAAGTATGGTGGATTAACTAATGGTCAACTTGTAACAACCCACTGACTGAATCAGCGTGGTTCTGGACGTAGAAGGCCCACCTGAAGATGGCTGTCACCAGCATAAAAAGGAGAACTGGAGAGGAAGATGGTGTGCTGTTGATCCTCCTGGAGAAGCTTGTTGTGCTAATATGAACTCAGTTGTTCTTATCACCAAAGGAGATTGGGTCTTCACTGCCACTGAGGATGGCTGAGGTACTTTTCAGGGAAGCTCTGGTCCTTAGCTTGAACATTGCCTCCTGGCTCCACTGCAGATCCCTCAGCCTGCTGGCACAGATCCTTCACCCAGTTGGAGCAGACTTACTAGCTTCCACCACTGAGCTTTGGACCTTGCCAGTGCAGATCACTGATACAGACTTGCATGAGACATTGCCAGGGGCTCTAGATCTTCAGCAGGACTCACACAGGACACTACCATGGGATTGAGGCCCTCAGTTGGATTCTCTGGGTCTCTAGTGTTTGGACAGATTTCCTGCACTCTTATGCATTTGACTCTTTGTATTAATATTGTAGGATAAGCTTACAAAGTAATGTCCTGTATTAAATCCATGCCCTTGTAAACCCTGACTACCACAGTAAGGGTTGTATGGCTGGGAGATCCAGAAAATAAATTGTGGCAGACCCATCCAGTAGCACAGGCTTCATAAGGAGTCCATGGTTGGTGTGAACTACAAAAGCAATGCTGGGTTTTGCTCTGAGGGGATAATGCTCTCTTTCCACATGGCAGGCAAGACCCAGAGAGGGATTCCAACATAAGTACCAACCATATTGCTGGGGAGTGCATAGTTGGGGGCCATTCTGAGAAGGGGTTACTTAAATCTAGGATTCAAAACAACTAAAACAAACTTTAATTCAAAGTTCCCAGGGTAATCCTCCTGCACTGACTGGGTGAGACAACCATAGGAAACGGGTGCAGACACAGAGTAGGATGGAAAACAACCCCCCGAGAAGTTTGAAATCAGACCAGGACAGACACAGGCCCAGACCCCATGGTGCGAAGCCAGACTGGCTGAGTTGTTCTCAGAAAGCACTGGGTCTGAAAGTGCTGGCCGTAAGTATTTAAAACTTTGCCCTGCTGCTTACATCCATCACAGATCTGAGATGTCGCTGTCTTCCTCATCTACTAAGATGAGCAAGGACGTATCTAGGTTTGGAAATGGCTACAGCCTGGGGTAAACAGACGGACTCTGGCAAGTGGGGGGCACCTCACAAACCAATAAGCCATAAGGCTAAGTGGAGAAGACCAAGACTTGCAAAACTGTGGATCCTGGAAGGAAACCACTCATTCAAAACTATGGGAAAAATTTTGTTTTTCCAGATTTGGACTCATTTTCTTTCTTTCGTCCTTCCTTCCTTCCTTCCTCCCTCCCTTCCTTTCTTTCTTTCTTTCATCTTTCTTCTTCATTGTTTTCTTGAGGTTTAGGGAATTTTCCTTTGTTCTTTTAAAAAAAATACTTTTTGAGTTTTTTCTCTTTAATTATTTTCTTCTTTAATTCTCCATATTAATTTTTTATCTTCTGTTTATTTTTTTCTGTTACCTTCACCTAATTCTACACGTATCCTTCTACTCTGTAATAGGATCCTTTGTCTCACTTTTCTTTCCTCCTTTTCAATTCTATTAATTTTTAAGAATTTTCTTCTTGGATTAATGCTCTCATTCCTAATCCCCTATGTCTTTAGTAGTGTAACCATAGAGATTTGTTAATTCTTAATTAACTCCATTTTGTTACTGTTGAATTTGCTTATCTCATTAGGGGAGGTATAGTTGTTGCATGAGTAGACATCAATGCTATACATCAATATTTAGTTTCTCTTAATGTTTATAATGCAACCACAGGTTAATTTTCCATGGTTAAGGATGATACATTACTTATTCTTATGGTTTGTCAATATCGTTTGACTTGCTCTGTATCACTGTTGCTGATTTATTCTGATATTGCTAAGGTCACATAATCATTGCTGTTAATAGGTTTATTATGTATGCCAATACTTAGATTACTTTTGTGCAGTTCATTCTCAAAAAACTGGGTGCTGGGCTAATTACACAGCCTCGTCCCCTCCAAAATTAACAGAAGTCGTCAGATCTTGAGAAAGAGGCAAAGACGAAAGTTAGTTATTCTCAGAGTGACACAGTGAAAAACAGACCAATGAAGAGATCTTCATACTAGTAATACTGTCTTCCCACTATAAATTCCTATAAACCTAAGCACAAATAAAAATAACAGAAGCATGAGAAGACAAAGTAACAAAATGTTCCCGAACTCCCAACTCCCCCAAATCTAATCAAGTGGGAGGACAGCAAAAGACACACAGCCACAGTATTTGAAATGATTAAAGAGAAGATTAAAAAGCAGATTAATAAGATACTGAATGGGCTCACAGAAGATATAAATACAGTGATACTTCAGTTGTCAAACTCAATTACTCCAAATTTGTATTTGAACATGAAGAAATTCAAAAGCTGAATATATTTTTCTCATAAGAAATAATAAAAAAAATAATAATTGATTCTGAGGTCCAAAAATTATACTTATAAATTCATTTTTTCCAGGACTTTAACAAATTTCACAGTTATTTCTTTCTTTAATTCTATTGTGGTTCTCATGGTTTTCCTCTTAGCTTTACTGGTGGTGTTACTAACTTTCTCTGGAGCCAGGGTTACAGTATTTTATGCAAACAAAGCACAAAAAAAATCACAATGATGAGTGTTCTAACACACAAACACAAGTACTATATGTTGTTTGGCAAGAGCAGTGCTTAGACTGTGCTAGCACCCCTTTGGTCTGCTCCGATACATAGTATGTGTCTCACTCTCAGCCAGTATAGGCTTTTTCAAATTGGATTCTTGGTTCAAGTATCAAGCATAGTCAGCAATGCCAAGCAAACTGTTTTCAAAATTTGTTGTTCAAGTAGTGGAAAGTTTAAGCTTGGAGTTGTTCGACAACCGAGGTAACACTGTATATACTGAATACAATAAAATAATTAGAGAATTTAGAGAAGACACTAATAAAAAAGAAGTTAACCTAAACAAATGAGAAAATAACATGAATGATCTATTTAGCAAATAGTTGAAGTCCATGAAAAGTTCCAGTGGAAATCCAGGTGATTAAAACTATTTAGAAAGTATGGACAACAAAATGTCCAACGTAAAGGCAGAATATCAGAATCAGAAGATAGGGATGTTTTCAAAGACCAATTATTAAGAAGTACCTTAAAAACAAGACAGCATGAATAATGGATCCAACAACCACTAGATGACACAAAGAAATCTAATCCAAGATTAATTGGAATAAGTGAAAAATCATAAGACAGTACAAATGGCCTTAAAAAGACTTATTTACAGAAATAACTGCAGAAAACTTTCCAAATATAAGGAAAGAAATGCACATACAGTTAAGTGAGGTATGTGGAATCGCAAATTGCCATAGTCAAAAAAGAACCTCTCCACTTACATAATAGTAACAGTACTATGTAAGTCAAAAATCCCAGAATAGTCAAAAATAATAGTAAAAAATCCCAGAAGTCCAAAACAGGGACAGAATCTTAAAAGCTTTTAGGGAAAAGCAACAAATCACATGTAAAGGAAAACCCATTAGGAAAACAAAGAGTTCTCAATACCAACCTTAAAGACCAAAAGAGCTTAGAGTGAAGTGTTTCAAACCCTAAAAGATAATATCTTCCAACCCAGACTTACATAACCTGTAAAACTTTCTTTCCAAACTGATGGAGAAATAAGCCCTTTCCACAACAAAGAACACCACAAGAAATTACTGATGACCAAAACAGCACTATAAAAATTCTCAAGGACATTCTAGAAAGAGAAAAAGAAGCCAACAATGACCAAAAAATCAATAGAATGAATACACCAGGCAGGGTGAGAAGTTAAGCAGAAAGGACAAAAACAAAGAGAAAATCAGCAACGGTAAAATAATGCAATTATACAAATAAGTCACTAACTTTCAGTAGTAACTCAATGTGAATGGTCTCAATTCCCCAATCAAGATGCACAGATTGACAGAACAAATCAAGACAAGAAACCCAATGATACACAGTATACAATAAAATTAATCCAAATTTATAGATTAAAAATAAAAGAATGATAAACAATATTCCATGCAATGGGAATCTAGAAAAAAAAACACAAGTAGGTATCCTAATTTCAGACAAAGTGTATTTCACTCAAAACTGAACAGAAGAGGCAAAGAAGGTCACTGTATATTGGTTAAGGGACCAATTCAACAGGAAGAGATAACAATTCAACAGGAAGAGATGACAATCAACAGGAAGAGATAACAATTATAAACATAAATGCATCAAACACTAGCATGTCCAACTTCATAAAATAAATACTACTAAACATTAAAAGAAATCAGATAGACACTAACCCAATTATAATGAGGAACTTTAATACCTCACCGTGACAAATAAACAGATCAACTAAAGTTAACAAGCCCCTTGTTAAGTTAACAAGGTAAGAAGGCAAAAAGAGTTTCATCAAACCTTTGAACAAATAGACTTAATAGATATCTACACACTCTTCCATCCAGGAGCAACAGAATATTTATTTTCTCAGCAGTACATGGGATTTTATCTACAATAGACCACAAGCTAGCCCATAAAACATGCATAAGTAAATGAAAACTGAAATTATTATGCCATGCATAATATCAGATCATAGTGCACTGAAGCTAGAAATTAATGGCAAAAGAAACTACAGAAATCATTCAAACATGGAAAATAAGCAATATTCACTGGATAATCAATGGGGCACAGAAGAAGTAAAAGGAAGAATTTGATCCTAGAATCAAATGATGATGCCAATACAACATACTAGAACCCAGGGAATATAATGAAGGTAGTTCTAAGAGGGAAATTTATAGCTGTGAATGTCCACATTAAAAAAACAGAGCAAGACCAAATAAATAATCTAATCATATACCTCAATGTCCTAGAAAAACAAGAAGAATCCAAATCAAAGTTAGCTCAAGGGTGGAAAATATAAAGATCAGAAGAGCAGAAGTTAATGAAATTGGGATTAAAATATCAATACAAAGAACCAATGAATCAAAGACCTGGTTCTTTGACATAATAAACAAAATAGACAAACTCATTGCCAAACTTACCAAAAAAGGAAAGAAGAGACCCAAATCAATGGAATTGGAAATGAAAAAGGTAAAACCACATCAGACTGCTGAAATTTAGAAGATTACTAGTAACTACTTTGTGAACTTGTACTCTAATAAACTGGAGAATTCAAAAGAAATGAATAGATTCCTAGATACATATGAACTACTAAAACTGAACCAAGAAGACATAAAAGTCCTGAAAGCTGACATAGGCAATGAAATTGAAGAAATCACAAGAAAAACCAACTAAGAAAAGCCCAGGTCCCGATGGATTCACTGCCAATTTCCACAAGAACTTTAGGGAATATCTAATACCAATACTTCTCAAACTATTTCCTGGAAATGAAAGAGAAGTCATACTCCCAAAGTCATTTCTGAAATGATATTCACAGCCACCACCATGCTGCCCTCGCTCTCTAATGCCAGCACTGCACCTCACTCGCAGAGCTCCAGCCAAAGGAGGAGGAGATAAAGAGGTCCCTGTACCATGGCTTGTACCAAGCAGACTGCCTGCAAATCCACAGGGGGTAAAGCACCCAGGAAACAACAGGCTACTAAAGCTGCTTTTAAGAGTGTGCCCTCTACTGGAAGGGTGAAGAAACCTCACTGTTAAAGGCCTGATGGCACTCCATGAAATTAGATCTTATCAGAAGTCCACTGATTTGCAAACTCCTTCTCAAGCATCTGGTTTGAGAAATCGCTCAGGACTTCAAAACAGGTGTGTGTTTTCAGAGCACAGCTCTCTGTGCTTTGCAGGAAGCAAGTGAGGTCTATCTGGTTAGCCTGTTTGAATACACCAACTTGTGTGCCATCCACACCAAACACGTAACCGTAATGCGAAAGGATATCCAACTAGCACACCACATATGTGGAGAACATGTAAGAACCCACTATGGTGGGAAACATTTCATTCTCAATTTTTTTTTTCTCTTTTTCCTGTTATTGGTACTTCAGAAAGTTAGGCATTTTCTTTCATGGGGTCAAAAGATACCTAAGTACACAACTGCAAGTGGAAAATAGGGCATAGAAATCAAGTACCGGCAGTTTTTCCATTTGCATTTGTGTGTGAATTTTTAATATTCATGTGGGGATGTAAAGCATTAATGCAAGTCAAAATGTGTCAGTGAACAAGTTTTAGCACTTCCATTCTGTAACAATTATAAATAAAAATCTGATAAATTTTTCTGGACAATACTAGCATTTGGACTTTTTTGTTTTAAATTTTTTCATTTTAAATGGAAAACAAAAACAAAATAACAAATGCAAAGACAAAGCAACACAAAAACGATAAAAATTATACAGAATTTCAAAATAAGATGATAGGAAATCAACAGTGGTTGTTGTATTACTTATCATTATCTTCAAAGTAGTTACTAAAATTATCAGATATAAGTATGCAAGACTGATCAAACAATTAAACATTAACTGTTCCTTTCAATAAAGCAATAGAAATTAGTAGTACAATTCTCTTAGCTATCTAAGATTGTGTGTGTGTGTGTGTGTGTGTATACACACACATTTCTCTTCCTTTTTTCTTTCTTTTCTTCTTTCCCTCATTATTCTTTCTTATTAAGCAGTTTCTTTCTCTTTCACAATAGGTATTATATCTTTCAGTTTTATTTACTCTTTCAGGTTCTTACACTAGGGAGACAATACAGTGTTTATACATGTGGGTCTGATTTATTTCTCTTATGAGTATGGTGTCTAGTTGCATCCATTTACCTGTAAGGGCCTCAAGTTTACCTTTCTTTATAGCTGAGTCATATTTCATTGTATAAAAATACCACATTTTTCTTATCCACTCCTCAGTTGATGGGCATTTGAGTTGTTTCCACAATTTTGCTATGACAAATCATGCTGTTATAAACATGGATGCACATATATTACTGTGGTATGATGTTTTTAATTCTTCTGGGAAAATACCCAGAAGGGGAATAGCTGGGTTAAATGGGACCTCTAATCCTAATTTTTGGAGTAATCTCCATACTAATTTCCAAAGTAGTTGCACCAGTCTACATTGCCACCAACAATGGAACAGAGTTGCTTTTCCCCCCAACTCCTCCAGCATTTGTTGTTGGTTGATTTCTTGGTGGTAGCCATTCTTTCTGGGGTGAGATGAAATCTCAATGTTGTTTTAATTTGCATCTCTCCAATGACCAATGATGCTGAACTTTTTTTCATGTATTTGTTTGCCATCTGTATTTCTTCATCTGAGAAATATGTATTCATCTCAGATGCCAATTTTTGGATTGGTTCTTTCAATTTAGGGGGTCTGAGTTTTTTCTCTGAGGGAATGTTAGCTAAAATATTTTCCCATTCCGTCAGTTGTCTTTCACTCTATTGGTGATGTCTTTGAAGTACAAACCTTTTTAATAGGATGAGACCCACACTGATGATTCTTTGAAGTGTTTCCCGCAAGTTTGGGTTTTGTTCATGATGACTGTACCTGCCCCTATGTCTTCAAGATTTTGACCTACTTTCTCCTCCAGTAGATTTAGTGTTTCTGCTTTAATATTTGAATCTTTGATCGATTTTGACTTTAGTTCATGGTGATAGACATGGGTCTAGTTTTAGTCTTTGGCATGTAGAGAACCAGCTTTCCAGCATCATTTATTAAAGAGGGTATCTTTCTTCCAGTGAACATGTTTGGCTCCTTTATCAAAGATAAGGTGGTTGAGTGTGTTTGTAGTTGTGTCTGATTCTCCTAATCTGCTACAATGGTGTACAGGTCTATTTTTTTGCCAGTACCATGCTGATTTTATCACAGTAGCTTTGCAGTATAATTATAATATAATTATAATTTACAGGTCTTCTTTGTAAATTTTGGGAATAATACTCCTGTAGACCCATCTTTTTATGCTTTGTGGTTTATATCTGCATGTTCCCCAAAGCCCCATGCACTCATAGCTAGGGCTTTGAGAAGTGACTGGACCATGGGGTGTGGTACTCACCAGTGGATGAGTCCAAGGTGAGTTTATAGCTAAATGTGATTTGGGAGGCGAAGCCTGGTTGGAGGAAATAGGTCACTGTGGGAGTGGCCTGGGAGGGTCTGTCTCCCTCTCTCTCCCCTTGATGCCTCTCTCCTTCCTACTGCCATGCCATGGACGATTCTCTGTCCTCATGCTTCTCTGCTGTGCTGCCCTGTCCTGGAGTCAGCCAACTATGGTCTAAAACCTCTACAAACTGGGAGCCAAAATAAATCTCTCCTCATTTAAGTTGTGGGTATTTATTATGTCTAAGTGATGAGAAAGTAAGACACATGCCACTTAAAGTTGTCCATATGGGGAAATCAGGTTTGTCTTCCTGCATCTGCCAAATGTGACCCAATATGGGAAAGCTCCTGGGACCCAAGGTCTAAGGACCTCCCTGGCAACTGGAAACACACAGATTCCTGCAGTTCACCCTTTCTTTCTTATCTCCCCTCTCCTTCCCCTGGACTCTTTTCTAGGAAGTCTGAGCTGAGCCTCACTAGGCCAGCAGATGAAGTATCTGACTAAATAGCCCAACAATCCCATAGAGTCCTGCAGGAGGCACTATGTGGACCCCTCTGACCTCAGGCTGGCAAATCCCAGAGGCTTCTGTTACACGTGAAAAACAGGATATTAAAAAGGAAAAACTATCCACTCTAGAAAGAGGCCAAAATGATATAGACCTTCAGCTGCAGACAGGAGCATAGAAAACACTGCCATGTACATGGCAAGAAAGGCAGCTTTTGACCCGGGCATGTGACCACAGTGGGAGAGGGACGAGGAGAAAGTATCACAGACAGTGTCCAGGCCACATCCACATGGAGTGGAGGAGGCACCTAACTAGAGTGAGACAGGATCACCAGAGCTTCCTGAGTCTCACAGAACCACTGGCTTCTGGATTTTTACTTGTGAATAAGGCTTCACTTTTTAAGCTGTTTTTCTTGTGTTAGTGGCATAGGAAGAAAAACCCTGAACACTTGGCATTTGTCAGTGTTGTGCTTCTCTTGCTTAACAACCGGCTCCCTAAGGTGAAGCCCTGCTGGTGTAGTTCTGACTTTGGCATACAGTGACTCCACACTGTGAGTTTCAAGCTCGCCCCGTTCTCTCCCTGAACATGGAGCTGTGAAGGTGAGCACACTGCCTTCCTGTGTACACAGAACTATGGACCGAGCATGGCCACTCAGAAAGTACAAACTCCAAAAAGCCTCAAAATCTCACACTGCGAGCACTGACGTGAAGCCACAAGTGGAAATTTACATACAATGAAGCTTTGTTTCAACCACAAAATCATGGGGAATACTGTACAAAATTCTCTTCCACCCTTGCAAGTAAGATGCATAAGAAACAGAAAGGATTTTGTGATTAAACTTGGACCCTATCTCCAAGATGTCTCATACATATGCAAATAGTCCACGATCTGAAAAACTCTGAAATCGGTAACTTTTCTGGCCCCCAAAATTTTGAATACAGTATACGCCTGTATTTATTTTAACATTAGCTACTATCAGTAATGTGAAACCTTGTATCCTAACAGAAGACTACCAACATTTGCTTAAAGTTCAAGGTATTTCATTGGCATCAGAGTCCTGCTGTTTCTTCATGTACTTAGATGAAAATACATGAAAATAATAACAGTCACATCTTTTTAGATGATGACATATCTGATCTTCCTTCTATAAACCTGACCTACAAAAACATGACAAGGATGGTACACAGTCCAGTGGTGCTCAAGCAGCGTGACTGTCACCGCCATATAGAGGACCCCTTGATACAGCTTCCCAGGGGGAATGACCCAAATGTCATCAGTGCAGGAATGGAAAAATGAAAGCTGTCAATGCCTGCAGTGGCCTGTTTTTCAGCCTTTGGGAAAGGAAATTGTAAGACACACCACAACATGGGAAAACCTTGCAAACACCGTGCTAAGTAAAATAAGCCAGACACAAAAGGAAAAATAATACAAATCCACTTGCATGAGTTTCTAGCACAGACAAACTCACAGAGACTGTGAGTAGAATTGAGTGACCCAGTCTTGAGGGAGGAAGGGATGAGGAGCTATCGTGTAATGGGGCCAGAGTTTCAGCTCGAGTGGTGAACAAGTTGTCAAAATCAATAGTAGTATCAATAATCGCATGATATCATGAACGCACTTACTGCCCCATACACCTGAAAATGGCAAAAATGGTCAGTTTTGTGTTATGTGCATTTTGTACAACAGAAAATGAATACAGGTGCATGGCCCCACTGGGAGAGTCTCGTTCCCACGGTTGGGAGCAAGGATTGGGCATCTACATATTGCACAGTTGTCCCTGGCAATTCTGGGGTGTGGGCTGGTTTGGGACCCACTGATCTAGTGTAGCTCCTGTAGTTCACAGAGAAGGAAAACAAGGCTTAGAAGGAAGAGGCTTAGCCAAGGAAAAGTAACTAGAAGTGGCAGAGTCAGGAATTGATTCCACATCTAATTCCAACATCTTTCCCCTTTTCATTTTATTCTTCAAATAACTAAAATCATTTTTTTTGCATGTGTGTGGGGAGTGGTACTGGAGATTGAACCCAGGACCTTTGCACTGAACTACATCTCTACTAAGTTTCTAAGTTTCCCAGGCTGTACTATTACTTGGGATCCTCTTGCCTCAGCCTCCCAGAGAGCTGGGATTATGGGCAGTGCCACTATGTCTGGCTAAGTAAATGAAAACCTTTAGGACTACTCTACAACCCACAGAATGCCTGCAAATATAAAAATATTTCCCTGACTTCTGCATTTACCCTGCAGGGTGTTCTTTCCTCTAGAGGCTTGGAGTGGTTTCTGCACTCACAGCCCCAGCAGGCCGGCCATGCCACAAAACTCAGGGCCTGGTGTCACACAGCTATACTGAGCTGCCTACACAGTAGAAGCCTAACTTGTGGCTAGAGCCCAGGCAGTCCATGCCCCAGCACTCCTGCAGGTGCACAGCTGCAGCTCACTAACCGCACGCTGGCTCCTGGACACACAAGGGACTGTCGGCCCTGGCGTGAAGGAGCTCATGGCAAGGAGCGGAGGCGCTCAGGTCGTGAATGCCCCGCGCCCTTCGCTCCTTCATCATCATACAGCGCCTGCTGAGTTGCTGGTCTCTATAGCAGACAGAGCCCTAAGGAAGAGCACATTGGTGAACATGAGGCTCCTCTTCAGCATTGAATCTAGAATTTGCGATTAAGAATGCAAACTTCTGCCAACTTCCTGAGCAAATGCAAGAGCCTAGTTGGTGATCAAAGCCTAGAAAGAATGCTTACCATTACAGCAGATAACCATAGTAAAACAGTACAGATGCCTGCAGGCTCACACACCTTCTCAGAGAGATGCACCTCACATACACAGAGAGACTTGCAGTGTCACGGCTGCCAACTTTAAGCAGCAAACAGAACAGAACCCAAAGAGATTTCGGGGGCTTCCCTGTGAATTCTTCCTTCCCATGTTTTCTCATGATGCACCCCAACTTCCATGCAGAATACCCAGCTCTGCTTTTCTCGGTTTGATGACCTCTTTAAAGGAGTGCTATGAGAAGCCTCAGAGGTAGTAAGAATGTTTCACTCCAGTTTGACAGGTTAGTCAGTTTGGCAGAGAAATGTAAGACAGGAAGGGGGAAAAATCATCAAGCCCCAAGCGGTTTACCCTCAGGGCAGGAACATTGCAGGCAGTCACAGAGTCACTGTAAAAGCACCTGCAGGAACCAAGTCAAAGGAGAGATGCATTTTACACAAAGTTATAAAAAGAAAGCAGATAATCATGTCGGAATTATGGCGCTAGGAAATCTGAAGTCATCACTGCACACTGTAACTTCACACAATCCAAAGAAGGATCTACTGACAGTTACAATTAAGTCAGCAATAAGTCTGTTGGTACTAAAATACACCACAGCCAATGCTATAGGAAAATAGACTTACTGCTTTGGCTTTAAGAACTGTTTTTACTCTCTGTGAAACTCTGAACCCACAGTACAGCACTGACGGCAGACATTCAGTCACCTGTCATCCCTACGGACTCTCTCTTACCTCTCCCTACATTCCCTTGACTTTCAGGTGAATCAACACCCACACACCAGGAGTGAGAGGACCGTGTGAGACGTGCTGAGCTACAAAGTCAGCACCGTGCTCCCGTCTTCCTCCCTCTCTCTCTGTCCCATCTTCCTGTGTACAGCAGTGCGCACACGCGTGTGCCAGGCAGGTGCGCAGGGCTGAAACTCCCACCCTTGAGAACTATGGGTGGCGGAGGGCGGGCTTCAGAAAATCAGGACACCAAAGCAGAACTACGAGGGGACAAGCAGCAGCAGTGCTTGCTTCTAAGGCAGGCAGCCAGGAAGCCAAGAAGCGATGCCCGAGGTGAGACCTGTGGACAGAGTGGAGTCAGGCAGAGGACACTGGGTGGAAAAGCAGGACGGACAGAGGAGCAGCATGCGCAAAACTTCAGGCAGGAACTGAGCAGAGCAAGAGAATCCAAAAAGAGCTCCTCCCAGGAGGGGTCCCAGGCAGGAAGGGGTGAGCAGGGCCAGCGCCATGCCTGGTGGTGACCAGTGCAGAGGAGGAAGGGTGGGGCTCATGTGAGCACTGCTGGGACTCAGTGTTTGAGGCGATCTGTGAGCTGCCAGCTCTGAGCACACCGTTCTCTGTGGTTGCTTCTATGTGCCACTCGCTGGGATGCTCTGGGGTGGCTGGCAGAATTCTGAGGCAGCCCCAAGATTCCCACCCCTATGTGTACCCTGGGGAATCAACAATGGTTGTTGCTTTACAAATTGATAACCTCGAAGTGTATATTCAGGAACAAAGATACAGACATGCAAAATTGATCAATCAATCATCAACTATTCCTTACTATGAAGTGACCTAGTTCAGTAGTACAACTATGTAAGATATGCTGTACGTACATACTTAATTTCTTACATACCTTTTTTTCTATCTTCCCTTTCCCTTTCTTTCCCTTCCTTTAAAGTGTGATAGAAAAAGAACTACATCAACAACAGAAAAAAAAAGAAAAGAAACCGAAAAGCATTAACAAAGAGACACAAAGTAGTACAAAAACAGTATGATCAGAATTGAATTATAGACATAGCCACAGAAAACCAGTAATAGTTGCTGCATTGCATATTGATATCTTCAAAGTGTATGCTCAGAATAACACATACAGACATACAAGATTGATCAAATAACCAGTCATCAACTATTCCTTAGCATTAAGTGACATAATACAATAGCAGAACCATGTTAGCCCTCCTGCACATATGTATCTACATATATATACATACATTTTTGCCTCTTTCTTTTCTCCTTTCCCACATCCCATCTGTTCTTTGCTTTTGAACAGATTTCCTTCATGTCTCTTAGTTTATATTCCCACCCTCAGGTTCTTACACCAGTGACAATACGTTGCCTGCTCATGTACCGCTGATTTATTTCACTTATGAGTATGGTTTCCAATTTTGACCATTTGCCTACAAAGTCCCCAAAACTGTCTTTCTTTATAGCTGAATAATATTCCATATATAAAAATGCCACAGTTTTTTAATCCAGTCTTCTGTGGGTGGACACTTGGGTTGCTTCCACATTTTAGCTATTACAAATTGCGCTGCTATAAACATGGGTGCACATATATCAGAGTGATATGATGTTTTCAGATCTTCTGGGAATATACCCAGAAGGGGAATAGCTGGTTTGAATGGAACCTCTAGACCTAGTTTGCTGAGAAATCTCCAAACTGCTCTCCACAGTGGTTGTACCAGTCTGCATTCCCACCAGCAGTGTAATAGAGTCCCTATTTCTCCACAGCCTCTCCAGCATTTGTTATTGGATGATTTTTTAATACTGGCCAGTCTTGCTGGGGTGAGCATCTTAACCCACACAAGCGTGAGACACTAAGCAAGCACTGTGCTGGGCTCCAGGTCCGTCCTCCCTCGGTGTGAGTCAGTAGAAAGCTACTCCTCTGAGCAGCAGCAGAGGGCAGCATGGGAAGCAGGCCACCCGCAGCAAAGGACAACTGTCTTCGGATGGGGCCACTGGGCACCTTGCATAGGAGGTAACAGGAGCCATCACCTCTCTGCCACGGCAATGGTCAGACTCAACTTGGCCTTCAGAAAAATGAAAAGGATGTGCCTGCAGCTAGCAGCAAGCCATGCAAACCGAATCTCACACTTCAAGGCAGCAGCAAACTCCCTGCTTAAACTGCCTTCCCCCAAATCTTACAGAGTCTGAAAAACAAAACCCTGAGAAAATGGCTTGAGACAGTTCTGACAGGGAAAGCTGATCTCATTTTCAAGTTACCTTGCTAGTGTGCACAACAAAGGCAGATCTTTGTGATTTCAATGTTAAACAAAGTCCTTTTGAACAAGTAAGGTAATTTTTAAGTGCCACAAAGGTCTGTTTTCTATTACAGGCAAGCAATCTATCAATTATAACATTTTATACATATTCTTTCCGTTAGGAAAAATAAACCTCTGTTGTTTTTTGTTTTGTTTTGTTTCTTGCTTTTAAAAACATGTGAACAACCCTGCTCCCACTTCTGGAGCTGGGTAGATAAATGAGATGGATTCGGGTTAACACCCATGTGCAGCGTATCCAGCTAGAACCTGAGGTCTCCTCCGCCCAGAATTGGATCAGAAATTCCCCAGAGCTCTGAGTCCAGTGACCACAGAGCCAACAACAGGGACAGTGAGGTTTCCCAAGGTGTCTAAGGTTAGAATGGCAGCACAAACACAGCCAGGAGGAAGCTTAAAAATACTAAGTTAGGAGCTCCCAAGATGTCCATTAGTAAGGAACAACCATGTTATTGTGTCACCTCCACACTGCTTCTCCCCACCCACTTCGCTGAGGTTGTCAGTTCCTGAGGGGAGGCCAGCAAGGCCACTGGCCACCTGGAGCAGGCCTTGCTTTCTCGCTCAGATGCCGGGGTCTTTTCCTCCCTTCTTATCCCACAAGCAGTGGGACTGGGGAGAGAAGAAGGCAGCATCTGAATCTAGGCTGCCCTCTGCCTTTCTGCAATCCTCAGATCTCCTTAAGTGTATCCATTTCCCTCTCTGCTCACTTATAACACCACCAACTCCTGAGGGTATACAGTGTCATCTGTGGAAACCTAACATCAGGTTCTTCCTTCTTCTAGAATAGCTAGGCAGACCTCTGGCCTGAGGGCAAGCCCTTCCTTACCTGAGAGATAAGACCTGGGGTAGACTCAGTGTGGGCTGATCAGACATAATAACTACCAGGAAGCTCAGTGATGTCTAAGGGGAGGAGAACAGGCAAGGAAAGACCTACTCTTTTGTTTAGGCAACAGATGAGGCGAGGCCACAACACCGAAAAAATTGGTCAAAAGCAAACAACCAGGTTGGCACAAGGCTAAATCAGCTTCTCACCTTAAAGGTTTAAGCAATAGGGCAGTTAACTCTGTCAACACAGAGTGTGATTATTCCTGTATACAGTGTTTTAATGCCTGTTCCTATGTACAGTGAGTGGCTGGATCCCTCGCCTTAAATAGCCAAGAGCAATATTCCAAGGGGCTGATGTCCTCCAGGTCATTCTCAAAGCAGCACTGAGAAGAGCCCCTTACTCATGACCTGGAACTGCATAAACAGCAACCTAGAATCAGTCCCACTGCCCTCCTGCCATCACTCCATCAGCTTTCACTTGGGGCCGTAATTGTTCTGCAGAAACGAGCCCAGCTCCCTTCAACTCCTCGTGTATGTGGCTGTCTAGTTCGCACCAGAACCCACGACAGCTGCTCAGACCCTAGAGATCAGTGTGAAGACTGACCCTCTTTCTTTTCCTTTCATAAGATATCTAGTACATTTCCTCCATCAAATGTAAATGTTAAAACTTCAGGAAATGCAGCTCAGGGGATCACAACTTATAGAACAATAAGCCCAGGACAGAGGGATCAAAGAAAGAAAAGGTTAGGGAAAACAAACCTCATGTAACAAATGAAAAAGTATTTCTTTCTAGCTTTCATCAAAGTGTTGTGGACAATTAATATTTATGCTCTGTAGGAAGAAACAGTGGAATTTGATTTATAGAGTTTAAAATATACCTTCCCCATTTATGACCCACTACTAACAAACATATACTCAGATAACAAACACATGAAAGAACCCCAAATTAAAGGGTGATTGGTCAGTCCAAGTACATTTAGAAAAGCTGCCAAAGCAGTCATTTGCCTCCCAATGATCTCATTTGTTTTCACTGAACAATACTGAGGGCTTTTTAAAAAAATTAGGTTAATCTTTTGCCCAACTATTAAGCTATTAGATGAAAATATAATAATTACTAGCATAAAAATAATCTCAAAGGTACACTGCCATACTTGCTGAAGAGGAATTAATTGCCCTTGATTTACTTCTTTGTCTTATAGAATATTCTAGCTCCGTGAAAGTTAAGAACAATTTGGTTAGCCACATCTTTCTGTTGATACCTGGCCTGTGGATCAGTAAATACTGCTGAATTAATGAAGAAATGGAGCATATGAGAAATCTGAGTAAAGCAAACGTGAACACACCCACAACCTTCTTAAGAGCACTTCTGGAAGTAAGATCTGTAGTATTTCTGTCCTCAGGCTGATGTATTCTCCCACCTCCTCTTCAATATGAATGTCCTTTTCGGGGGAAAATTAGTAGAAGTTGGGACAGAACTGTGTTATTTTCTTGTCATTCCCCTTCCCTGTCCCCAAGCAAGCAATAAAAAAACACTTATCACAAACTGTTTGAGTTCAGCACCTCTGGAAGAAGCTCAGAAAGTTGCACTCTGACAAGTTCCCAAGGTGCTCAGGGTGGCTGGTGACATCTCAGAACCTGTGGGTACCATGTCTTCCCTGGAGCTGCCCCACACCAGCCCTCTGTGGAGGAGTGAGCACCTGCTCACACACAGAGATGGGCCACAGCTTCTAAAAGCCATCCATGCCCTGCCCCTGGCCAGCGTCTGTCCTCTTCTGCTTTCTCCCTGGATGATGTACCCCAGATGGTATCTGACTCCTAAGACAGCAAGCTCTTCAAGGACAAGGATACCTGGACACCTGGTGCTCAACTCTGGGAAAATGCCACACTAGTGACTCTACAATTTAACTTCTCTAGGCCTGAAGGGGCCTCATATATAAAACAGGAAAGAAATTACCTCTACTATGAGGACTAAGTGATAAGCCAACTAACCTATTATCCAGCAGTGGGAAAAAACAAGTGCCTTTCACACTTCAATGAAGTAGCAGATGGACCTAGGTGTGATGGTGCACACCAACTCCAATCCCATCTATTCAGGAGGCTGAGGCAGGAAGAGCATAAGTTAAGACCCAGGTTGGACAACTTAGCAATGAGAAAGTCTCAGTCTCAAAATATAAAAAAGAGGGGGTGGGGCTGCAGGTGTAGGTGAGCAGTAGAGTAGTTGCCTAGCATGTCTGAAGACCTGGTTCAATGACCAGAAATACACACACACAGAGCCACACTATGTGGAAAGTTAGACGGGCCCGGTCTTCATGGGCCTGGGAGGTCCTGGGAGACCCAAGCAGGTGACCCTTCTCCTCACACCAGCAGGTGACCCAACATCTGTAAAATCGTATTTCCTGTGGAAACAGTGACATCACTGAGGAGCTGTACACCTGACCGGTACCCTAGCCTTGGGGGAAGAAGGACTGAAGGACCCATCCAAAGGCAGGGTCACAGGGACTGACACACTGCACTTGGCAACCTCTGTGGCTACTCTAAAGAACAAATTCAACTATGTGCCTTACTTATAGAAGTGGCCTAAATGGAGGCAGCACACAGAATAAAACAGATACATGGACGCACCACCCCACAGGGAACTTTAGAGGGGCCCAGTATAAGAGATGATCGTGGAGAATCAGGTGGTAATGCGTCTTCCCTCTCGGTGCTTCCCCGGGTGGCAGTGTGGAAACAGGAAGGAGGATTCCTCTCCAAGGCCTCTGAAGGCCTCAGACGCAGGGTACACTGGGGACAAGGCTGACAGTAATGGTGTTTCTCATAAAAATCACTCTGAGAAAGGACAGCAAGCAAAGCTTTCTTCACCAGCCTCTATTTTAAGTTTAACTAAGCCTCTGACTGAACCTTTCCAGTACTGGGCCCAGCCCTGTGCAGACAGAATCAATCAAGGCCTAACTTGCTGACAGCAAACAGTGCTTTCTACAACTCATCAGAAAGCATAAAAGCACTGACCACCCTTAACAAGGCCCTTGTGGGAGTTTAACAGCATTCCTCACCCAGGAAGAGGACAAAACTGTCCTCATATACCCCACAGGGGAATAAGAAACGGGCAGCACAGGTCCGAGTGTGACTCACAGTCTACAGTGAGGTCATCGCCTGCTGGACGGGGAACTTGGGCTGCATGGTGGCGGTGTTTTAGGGCTAACCCAGCCCCTGTGTGTAGGCTTTGCCACAGGTCTCACCACCTGCCCTCCTCAGTTTCTCATCTTCAGGAAGAAAGTCTGAAAACTCTCAAGGGAAGACCCACAGGGAATTGGCGATGTCTTGTGGGAGCCCAAACAGTAACATCTCTCACACTTTAACCAGTGGTGCACATCCCTCCCACCACACTGCGACTCCCAGGTCTCTGTCCTGGAGAGACACAGACATGGGCACAGCAGGAAAAGCAGGCTGGCTCCCTGGGACTCGGCAAAAAACTAAGATGCAAACATCCACCAGCAGGGAGCTGTTTAATGAATTAGTGTACATTGGTGCTACAGGATTCATGTAGCAAGAAAGCATGAACTTGCCTGAGAAAAATGCCTGCCTCACATTTGTTAATTTTTTTTAAAGCAAACTGCAAAAGAATATGTATTATTCCATTCCATTTGTAAAAATAAAAAACCTACAAAACTACATATAGGGGCTGGGGATATAGCTCAGTGGAATAAGCGCTTGCTTGGCAAGCACAAGGTCCTGAGTTTGATCCCTGGTACCGCCAAAAGAAAAAATAAAACTACACAGATATGTAATAAACTGCATAAGATCTGGGGAAGGTACAATAAACTGATAATAGTTGTTATTTCTGGGCAGGGTAGGTTTCTCCTCCATTTAAATAATTTAGAATGATAATGTAGTAACATAGTAGTCATCTAATTAAAGTTAAAATTAACATAATTGTGTTAAGGAAGAGAATGAGGGAGAGAAGTCAGAAAAGACAAAGTAAAGAAAATTCCAACAAATGATGGGGGTGCAGCCAGCTCTTGGGATCAAGGCCTTCAGCCCCACTTAGCTTCATGACTGAGAAAGATCAGATAAGCCTCCGGCAGCAGGTCAACATCAAGGATAGATTTCCTTAGTCATAACGGGCGGCTTGGCTTTATTTCCTATGTCATTAACTAATGATGTAAAACTTTCAAATAGGAAGAAATCAAAGGGTTGGAGGAAAACCACACCTTCCCAGCAACAAAGGGTGAAGAGGGTCCTCTCCCCAAAGACATTGACTGGGACAGATTCCTCCTACCAGCCTCTCAAGGATGGAGATCTCATCCCTCATCAAGGAAGCCAACCTCACCCTTCCTCTCCTTCCATCATCTTGGAACAGGGCACCTCCAGCCTCTGGCTACACAAGGGGCTCAGAGAAGACTTGAAAACGGGAAGTCAGGGAACCAGGCCATTTAGGTCTGTTCCCATCACTGGCACTTACAAGCTCTACGACCCTGGGTAGGTCACTAAGCTTCTCACTACATTAAGCAGAGCTTTCTACTGGTTCCTCCCACACTACTGTGTGAGCATGCAAAGCCTGGATCCCAGGAAGCACCCCTTGGCAATGCTGACCACAACAGCTACCGTTTTGATTAAAAGGATGATGGCATCAGTAATTATAGTTATCAGTGGACAAAGACCAGGAATTTGCATTTCACAGCTGATTCTATAGCCAGTTTTGAGAGTATCTGCTTGCAAGGTGACTCTTGGGTAAAGGGAAGTCAGACAATAATAAGACATAACTCTCAAGGGTTGGGCAAAGCAACCAGGGCAGAGAAAGGAGGTTTCAGAGTAGCTCTAAAGACAAGCAGAGGAACGTAGATTTAATTTGGAAAGGAAATGGAAATGGTAACATTTGGATTTAAAAATTCCCTTGGCAGAGGAGGGGAGGGTAAGTTTGGAGCCTGGGAAACCCAAGTGTTGAAGTGTGTTGACAAAAAACACTCATGGGCATTGTATATGTATACAACTGTGCACAGGATCCAAGTTCAGATATGCTCTGGGACATTTAGTGACTCACCTCCAGAAATAAACCAAATACAAAGGTGCTCATCCTCCCTCCGTCCCTTCCCACCAGCCCCCAACACACACACCTGCACCCACACACACGCATACACACAGGCAGCCATGCACTCCCCAGCCAGAAACAGAGAGAAAACAACGGTGAGGAGAGTGTCAGACCAAAGCCAAGGTCACTGCCAGGATGGGACCCACCTTTGCAGCGCTCGCAGCAGGCGCCCCTCTGCTTAATGGCCAGGGCACAGTCCCGCGGCAGCACCGGGCACTTCTCCCGCTGGCACGTCACTTCCTTGTTCTAGGCACAAAAAAAAAAAAAACCCAAGAATTATGGAAAAACAGCATCAGAATCTCCAAATCCCTGACCCATGCTGAGTCCTCCACTTCCTACCTTGCCTTCGTCTTGGCTGGGAAATGCATTGATCACAAATAGAAGCCCCACCTCCTAGAACAGAAATATCTGCCCAGGCACACAGGACTTGGGAGAGTGGTGGACCTTCAGAGATGAAGGGAGGTAAAATGTCCCTTCTTTAAACACCAACTATGCCCAGATACCCAACGCCAAGGGCCAAGCTTTCTCCAGCTCCGTTCTATGGTTTCTTCTTAGTGTGTACTCCAGAAAGATAATATTTGTGTAAATCTTATTTTGCCCAGTGGGCAACCTGGCCAGGGCTGCATGGTCAGAACAAAAATCTTTTCTCATGGCCAGCCAATGTTCCCTAACAGTGAGTGCATTAAGATGCAGCAACCTAAAGTTGAATATTGAACTGGCTCCATGAGAAGAAAAAAATAGTATTTCACGTGCCAAGCAGAGACACTGTTGCCAGTGTTTTACAGCCCTGGGACAGCTGTGTTGCATTAACACTTATGCTAATGAGAGTGCAGTCAGCATTTGAATCTTTGGTTTCATCCCTAAGGGTCAGCTGCTAAGTGTCCTAGAGAAAGAAGATCCAAATGTGGCGTGTGCACCTGTCTGTCTGCAGAGCTGATGCATATGATCCAAAGACTGTCACAGAATGTCACCAAGGATCGTGCTAGCTCAGGGATTACTGTGTGCTAGGTCCTGTATCTTCCATTCTTACTCAGATTCCATGAGGTAAATACTATCATTCTTTTTGTTTTTTGAGACAAGGCCTAGCTGTGTAGTTCAGGCTAGCGTTAAATCCTTCCTGCCTCAGCCTCCCCAATGCTCAGATTACAGGCATGTGACACCACACCTGGCAGGTAAATACTACCATTATCCCCATTTTACAAATAAGAAAACCACAGCTCAGAGCGGGTAGCTGACTCGTCCAATCTGGCGTGGCTGTGCAGTGCAGAGGCGGGACTCAGACTAGAGTCTCGAACGTCCACAGCCGCGCTCCAGCGGGGTCGGGCGGTGCTGCTGCCGTCCTCTGCTGCTGTGGGGGCGGCGAGAGAGGGCACCTGGCCAGCTCTGCCACCTCGGGACAGCCAGGCCCCCGGTGGGGACCTGTGGCATGCACACTGTTTTTCTTTCAAGACTAAAGATATTAATGTAGTGTCTTTTTTAATAAAAATCTTGGTGTTCCGTTTTAATTGCAGTGTTGGCACTTTGCAATAAACAGGTGGGTCTGGGGTTGCAGTCTGGGCACTCATCTCTAAATAGTTCATCATCACTGCCCTCGACCCCTCTTTGATGTGGAAATTCTGTCTTGGCCCTGATAGTGACCCTGAGGAGATTCTCAAGTCTTCTGTGCACTTAAATGTTGTGCAAAAAAGATCTCACCACCAGAACCACGGAGATGTGTGCATGTGAGTGGGGTGAATGTACGCATGTGCGTGCAGTGAGGGCATGGGTGTGCCTGTGAGTGAGGCGCGCGCGCGCGCGTGTGTGCGTGTGTGTGCGTGTGCGTGTGCGCGTGTGTGCGCGCGTGTGTGCGCGCGCGTGTGTGCGTGTGTGTGCGTCTTCGAGGCTGAAGCCTAAGCCCAGCTCCATACAAAGCCCAGCCCCAGGCTGTTGTATGGTGGCACTCATCACCCTCTGCGTTCCTCTCCAACACCCTCCCACAGCCTGATGCTACTCTAACCCTGAGGCCATTCCAGGCCATGATCATGACCTCCGGACCCCAGGGCCCTGAGACTCCCAGCTCACAGGTCGCAGCCCCCACTGTGACTCTCAGGGGCGTGCAGAGACCTGGGCTTCCTCTCTGTCCCCGGCCTCTCACTCTGACTGCAAGGCTTCCCAAGGCTACCCGAGAGCCAGAGCATCATACCTCCCGCCCAGCCACCCAGGGAGAGTATCAGCGCTGCCACCGAGACCCCACGCGCCTGGACCCTAGCAGGATTGTTCGTTGCTGACTTTGTTTCAGTCCCTGGTTAAGAATCAGGATTAGGGGCTGGCAGGGTGTCCTGAGTAATCCTGTTTCTCCTCTCCCCTGTTTTTCTGGTGTCAGTTCCATGGGTGCCACCCTTGTGGGTTAACCTTGTTTCCTCTGTGGATCCTGTGAGCTGGGAGCCCTCAACCTCCTTGCAGCTTAGAACCCTCCAGTCTGGCCCTCACAGAGACTGGCGCTGCTCCCCCCTGGGAGCCTGGGTCTGGTTACACTAAGGAGGTGTCACGATTATGTCTCAGGACCAGAGATTTCCCCAGTGTGGCCAGGGCTAAGAGCCACCGTGGTAGAGGAAGTGTCCTGGTACCCAAGGGCTGCGATGGGTGACAGAGCTGCCTGCTGTGCCTCTGTGAACAGCAGATGCACCTGGTTTTGGCCTCCATGGCCCCCTCTTCACTCCCCCATCCCCATCTCCAGCATGAAGGTGGTACCCAGGCTAAGAGCCCATACACTTATTCGTACAACTTTCCTTACCCTACGAACGTAACACTTAAGGTCACACTTCAAATTAAGGCAATGCATGCCAAAAAATTCAAAACATCATCTCCTTACTCTCCCCAAGTCATCAAGCATAACCTCTGGGAATCCAGGCTGCTTGCCGTTGTTAACCGTGACTCAGCTTTGCCACGGGTCCCTTGGCCTGCCACCTCCTGACGCCCAATGCCCATCCCAGGATGATGGAGATGTGAAATTCTATGGCTTTATGTAGTCACCAACCTGCACAAGGCTACCCTAAATGCATCCTCTCCCTCCTGAAGGGACAGTGCTGGGGCTTAGGGGCATCAGAGCTCCCAGGCAGTTAGGAGGTGTGAACACGCAACTGGGAACAGATAAACAGGAATGCACAGAGCCTGAAATACGGGAACTGGCTGATAAATCGGAAATGTGGGAGCAAGTCAGAACCCAAAACAAGGCCCCAGGATTCATGAAAAATGGCTGTGATTACAGACCAGCACAAAAGCTGTTCTAACCCATGGTCTGTAGACTTACATCTACCATTTCTCTTGCGCGTGAGCGCACACGCAGACACACACGCATACGCACGCGCACGGATGCACGCACGCCTTGGCTGTGGGTTCGGTGGGGTCGTCCCCTTTCTGACTACAAATGGAACTTTCATAGTTTATCAGGGTCACGCTGATGTGTAACTGCCACGCCTGCTCTTTCCCCTGGTGTCTGACTGGTAGGTAACTGAAGGTCTGCTCCGTACCTCAGGCCCTCAAAGAAAAATAAACAAAAACAAAAGCTCTGGGGAATCTCTGTGAGCAGCTAATTCCCCTCATCTCCTTAACTGAATGCAGCAGCTTTAGGGGAAACTCCCAACACAGGTTGCTCATGACCACATGTACCACCCCTCCCCATTCTGCCAGGAGAGGGAGACAATCATTCTGAGCCAGGGGCTCTGGTGGGCAGTGCAACAAGCAGGCAAGGCCCTGAGGGG
Organism: Dinomys branickii; assembly: GCA_004027595.1. Lineage (NCBI taxonomy): Eukaryota > Metazoa > Chordata > Mammalia > Rodentia > Dinomyidae > Dinomys > Dinomys branickii. Next base: position 38,199 of record PVLD010003778.1, on the reverse strand, counting down.
TCCGTCACCCCCAGCCACCTCGGCCCCAGCAGCATCTGCCATCATGGTGGCTCCAAACCCGCCACTAGCAGCCTGCAGACTCCTGCTGGGTTCTGGTAACAGGAAAGTGGCTCACCTGGGTATGGGTGCAGCAAAATGTCCATTACACCTCTCAAAGCCAGACCAGCACCCTCTACCAGTGGTCCCCAATTCTCACTGGAGTTGGAAGCTCCCCAGCTCTAAGCAAACAAAAGCAACGGCAGGAAAATCACACTCAAGGAAAAGGGAACACTGAAAACCCAGCCCAGCCAGCCAGCAGGACGGCAGGCCTCCCCGTGCCTCTCAGTCTCTCCTCTGCCTGGTCTGTGCCTCTCCAGGGTCAGCCTGAAGGATGAGCCCCCCTGCAAAAGTGTCCACCTGCACTATGGCTACCTTCCAAGGGAGGGACCTGGGCCCTCCGATGCTGACCACGTACATCAGGACCATGTGAAGCCTCGGGGACACCCACAATAGAGTGCCAATGTGCAACGGTAAAAGGGGTGCAGGGAGGAATAAAAGGCAGGGCATCGACATACTTGGCAACAAGGTCCATCAGGATGGTAGCTCAACCACAGCCCTGGTCACAGAAGGCCAAGTTCAAGCAGGATTCTGTGCTCTCACGAGCTGTGCCCAAGACCATCACCAGGTGGCAGCACAGAGCACACTGGGCACGGGAGTTGTGACCGAGTCTGGCACAGCCTGAGAGCATTTTCCAGTCTGTCTGGGTGCTGGGAATGCTCTCAGATAAGGACAGGGGAAAGGGACAGAAGGCAGTAAAGCACCTCTGCCCACCGTCCCTGTGTGCCTTCCTCCACCAGAGAAATAAAGCTTGAGAGACTTTTGTTAACAGTCCCTGCCAGTGTTCTAAAATAAATTTTTCAAAGATTCTTCCAGAAAAAAAAAAAAAAAAAAATTCTTCCAGAAGTGGTATGGAAAGTATCGCCTGACCCATTCATGTTAGTAAATAATAATAAAAATCTGGAGACAAACACATCAGCTACCCGATGAAGAGGGTAGGAGATGTCCTCAGATGGTGGCATGGTGTCACAAGTCACTTGAAATAGTAATAAAAACCCCAGGACCCCACCCCGACTCCATATAGTCAGCTCTTCTAGCAAGGAGTCCAGTAACATCTGTCCCTGATGCTGGAAGATGGCATCACTGTCCTTCCACACTCGTCTCCTCTAAAAAGCCTGCCCTGGAGGCAAACACCTGTCATTTGGGAAAGAGCATTCAATTCATCCCTGAAGCCAGAGGCCAGGTAGTATCAGCAGAAGACACACCCCCTTCTGTCATCACACAGCTGCAGTCTTATTTGGGGAGGAGGCTGATAGAATTTCATCCTCCAGATGCTCCCACCCAAATGCAAATATCCGCAGGGCTGTGGCCACATTCACCCCAAGGGTTACTCTCTTCGGGAACCAGAGACCGATCCCTCACTGTGGGAGGAGAGAGAAGCAGGCCATCAGTCCCCAGCTCAAGAGTCGCCAAGATCTCAGGGAAACAAGAACTCAATACAGGCAGCTCACAGAAGCCCTGTAACTTCTGCCATGCAGGGAGAGTATGAAGAACGTCACCTTGAGCCAAATGCCATCAAGGCTGGTGAGCACGCAATGGCTGCTTTGACCCTTTGTCACACTCTCACTGGCACAGAACTTTCCACACACAAACACACACAATAGTGTTTTATGTGAAGAAGCCTCAAGATCGCTCAGAAAGGAGCTTGTTTTGAGGAATGCAGATGTTGGTGTTATTTCCAGGAGAACCTGATCCAATGTCAGCCTGTAGATCCTCACTGCAATTTCTAGTCTCCCCATGCATGAAGTCAAGGGGGTGAACTTCTCCTCGAAGCACCCCACTGTAACCCAATTCCAGCCCTGAATAGCCAAGGACAATGCTATGGTAAAACACGGGTCTGCGTTTCTCCCAAGCAATATGATACCACTTCTCCCAACTGGACACATACTTGGTGTTTACACAGCAGCTTTCTTCTAAAGAGCTCTGCGGACGTTGTTTCATTAACCCTTATGGTTTCTTCAGATCTGCAGACAGAGGAATGGCATACAGTGAACTTGAGTGTCTTGGGTCCCTCAAAGAACCAGCAGGCAGTGGAGTGGGGACAGAACAGGTACCCAGGCCTGGGTGAAGGGACCAGCCAGGAAGGTGAGTTGGCTACGGCCCAGTATTAAAATGTATAAGTGGATTACATTAAAATTTGGTGAGTTTCAACATGACTGTTTGGATTTTAGGAAGAGATCAGTATGTCATTGAGCTGGCTTGGAAATTTTGGGGAGAGATGAGCTATCTGATCAGACTGGTGAGGTCATGGGCATGTTCCACACTGTGGAGGAAAGGGTGGGCTGGCCCTTGAGCAAGCAGACTTGGCTTCAAACCCTGAAGGTTCGTGAATGCAGAGATATAGGTAAAACCTCAAGGAAGAACCAAGTACAGTGGTGCACACCCATAATCCCAGCTACTCAGAGACAGAAGCAGGAAGATCATAAGTTCCAGGCCAGCTATGAGACTCTGTTTCAAAATAAAGAGTAGAAATGGGAGAGGGGCTGGGGATCTATCTCAGCAGGGGAACATCTAGGGCTCAATACCTGGTACCACCAAAAAAAAGCTGAAAAAAGAAGCTCCATCCAAAGACCCAAGAGGGCAGACTCTGCTGCCTACCAAAGGTTCTCATCACTGCAAATGATGAAAAGGTTCCCTTCTGGAACCCCTAGTCAGGGGACCCTGTGCCAGTGAGCATGAACATCCAGGAGGCGCTAGTGCAAGCCTGCCCCTGCTCCAGCCTGTCTCCTTTGCACAAAATCTGCTCTTGGTCTCTAGAAATAGTAATGAACTGGGATGGGGAAAGCCCTGGGATAGCCCTCTGGGTGCCAATGGCAGTGTTACATTTGACTGGTGATTTATTATTTTAATTAAGCTGCTGCTTTCTTGTACTTCATTACTAATGGTACAGTTGACTTTCCCATAACTCTTACAAAGGAAAAACCAGAAGAAAAAAATTAAGGGCAGTTGGTCTGCCATAAAGTCACAGTGTAAAAGCATAAGGCTCTGGGTCATCTCTGAGATCAACAGCACTTTTAAAAAATGAGCAGAACAAAAACAACTAACAAAATCATTTCTAAGGTGCAGAAAGTAAAGTTGGAAGAGAAAAGAAGCCACACTCCCCAGTGTTTCCCCAGATTTCTCTTCCCTGGCAGCTCTGAGGGTGAACGAGAGCCGGCAGCTGTGGTCCCTGACTACTCTCCCCAGCTTGTACCCTGAAGTCCCTCTCCAGATCTTGCTGCACCCAGAATTTGCTCCATCAATTTTGCAAATCCATTTGGTGGCCAAAGCACCAAACAGAGCTGATTCATCTTTCATCTAACAATGAGTAGCATACAGCTGTCCAGGCAAGAAGATGCTGACTGTTTCTTTCACAGCGGCTGACCATTCTAAAAACCTGTTATGTGCCAGACTACACTTAGTATGTCCTGTGTGTTTTGTCATTTAACTCATGCAACAAGCCCAGGGAAATGGCTGATTTGCCTCCGTCCTGTCTTACAACTAAGAGAACTGAAACCCAGGGAGTGCTGTGGTCCACCAAGTTTACACAACCACTGGGGACAGAGGTTCGAACCCATGACCCTGTCACCAAAGTCACCCAAGTCTGTGACTTAAGCACTGCAACACACAGCGTGGGCTAGAGGCAGAGATGAGCCTTCTTTTCGTGCAGCTAAGAATTTAAAGATTTGCCTTTGTTAAGCACTCCCTATTTTCAGACCACTGTAAACCTGGATGCTTTATGGTTTCATTTCAAACGTACAAGTAAAAATAGTGCTGTTAGGAAAGACACCTTAAGTCCTTGACTTAACTTAGCCCCCTAGTCTGAGCACTGGGTCATTTGCAAGACAGACCAAAACCTCAGACCCACCAACTCCTCCCACCTCTTCAGTCTGCACAGGAGGGTGTACGGTCCTGGCAGCCTCCAGCATCACAGAGCCGCAATTGTGGAGACTCACTGTTAAAATGCCTTGTAAGAACATCGCGCGATTCATCACACTACATCTGGGAGTGTTATTCTTTTATTCTTTTCCCTTCCTGTCTGGCTCAGAAAGCCTTTACCCCAGAGACCCGGGCCCTGGCAAACACGGCCTCCTCCCACCCAGTGAACAGTGCAAACGCGGGAACAAAGCTGCCCTTGAAGCCCAACCATTTAAAAGACTTTATGAAGCCCGCTGGGGCCCCTGATTATTTTGCAACAAGTCCTATCCCATGAAGAAATTCACTTCTCTGCAACACCAAACAGAGGGAGATTAAAGCAAAAGGCAGGGGGCGGAGGCACAGAGGTAAGGCCCCCTGCTGCTCTGTCTGGCCAGAATCATGCCTTGTAGTGCCTTATCCTCCACAGAGACGATGTGCTGATGATATATGGCCCTCATCTGTCACCAAGTGACAGTGCTCTCCAGATACCGCACCTTGAAAGCACGACACACGCCAGCAGACACAGCACAGGGAAGTAAGGGGGACCTTTTATATGGATGTCACTAAGATTTCCATTTTTTTAAGCAGGCCTCAGTTTGCTGGAGGAATTGCTTGGGGTCCTAACTCTATTTAACGATTTAGGTCTGGTGGGGCTTTTTCTCTTGGCCTTTGAGGGGACTCACAGAACAAAGAAGCATGGGCCGTTAGGACACCACAGAGGAGGCACAAGCACAGCTCTGATGTAAAACAGGGCAGTGTCACACGGCTCCTCATTCTGTTTAATCATATTTTGAAATAGAACCAAAACATTAGAGGTGGCAGAACACAAAAGAAATCACCATCAAATAAAAATAGTAGCCCGGAGAAGGCAGCAAGGCCTGTTTTGTATTATACCATACATCGCATAAGCAGAGTCTGCCGGTAACACTACATTCACAGAGCTGCAGTGTGTGGGGTGGGAAGCAGCCAGGGATGTGGCCACCAGGCCGTCACAGATGCTACCGTGCCACACTCGCAGCCTCCAAAGGCCACAGGGAAACCAAGAGTGTACGGTCTGTTCTGCCGGCAGGCGGGAGACAGGCACTTGGTGGGGTAGAATCAATGTTGGCGCCTTTATTTTGCCCAAATGCTGAAGTCTCCCCTTCTTGCCTCCCCACCCAAAGGGAATCCGGTAGCTGGGATGTGGGTCGGAGTAAACTCCATCTGGAGAAAACCCCCAAAGAACTCCTGACTTGGGCTTCATTTGCCAACCAGGATGGGGGAAGGAAGCCTGCGGAGGGGTGTGGCTCCGTGTGCAGCCCCTGCAACACCTGACTGCTCTACAGCCTGGGCGCGCTGCAGCACGAGTGACAGGAATCAGCTCCTTCCCCTGCCCAGAGGAAAACATAGAGCAATGAAATTCTAGGAATATTTTTGCGCCTTCCTGCTGAGTTCTTTTTGAACCAATGAAAAGACAATGGACCAATACTGGGGTTCCAGCTCCAGCTACCAGCAGGATCTAAGGCTCAGAGGACACTAGCCAGTCTTCTGGCCTCTGGGGACAGCACAGAGTCTGACGGCCAAGCATCCTGAGGAGGAGGGGAGTGAGGGTTCTGGGGGTAAAAAAATCACAAAATCAGAACAGCCCTGCAGGAACACTGGCAATGCAACCTTGAAGAAGGTGAGCACTGGTGGGATTATCTTGAGGGCCCCTTCCCGACACCACAACATAAGAAGTTAGACACTCTTATTAAAAGGCTGAAATCAATGAACTTTTAATTCTACACATAAACCATTCTCTGCCAAAGAACAAGTGTGTGCAAAACATGGAAACCAAATGTCTTAGATCTTGCTGGCAACTGATGGTGGCAAAGACATGTCACTCAACCAGCCCTAGGGGGCCATCGTTTTTGTAATCAGCACCACGTCTGTCCAAGATCACACCCCCACCTCCCGCAGGTGCCCCACATCCTCAGCTGCCCCTGCTTCCAGGGGTCAACAAGAAGCCACAGAGCAGATGAAATACAAGAGTTTTCACAGGTTGCCCCAAGGAAGCCCACGTGCTGTAGGGAGTTACAAAAATACCTGATCTTGACAAGTGAACAGAGCTGACCACCTGGGGAATGGACCTGGTGAGGAGCTGCTCGCAGCTCATCTGTCATTTTGACAAAGTAACTTTCTGGTCACCAGTCAGAGACTTCTGAAAACAGCTGCACACTGACCCCAACCACCAGCAACCGCCAAGCCCTTCCAAGGTCCCCTGGACAGAAGCCCAGCGGGCTGTGACTCAAGGCTGCAGTCCTGGGGCTGAATAGTGGGATGGGATGGGATGGGCTGGGAAACACCAGACGCTGGACAGCTCTCTGCTCCCAGGATACCGGTAGCTTGGTACCAAATACAGAGGTGTCCAGTAACCCAAGAAACAGCACACCAGGAAGGCAGGGACAGGGGCTCTCCAGATGCCTAGAAGACCACAGAACTCAAAACCCCAGCCTCCCCTACAGGCCCTGCATTGGGCAATCTGCACTGGGTTTGGCCTGACTCATTCCTCAGGGCCATCAGCTGCTTTCTGTCTTCACCAAAGCTTTCCCCAGGGCCACATGCAGAGGTCAGGAAGAGCTGGAGATGCTGCAGATTTATGCTTAGGCTTAGCATGTAATTTTAATCTACTACCTTCCCTAATCAAACTCAGTAAGTCACCAATGCATGCCAGATTTGCACATAACCCATTTCTGAGATTAAGGTGTTATAAAGAAATGAATTAGAAGGTTGCCATAAAGCACTATTAACATGAACTTCTTGCCAAAGGTATTTGTAACATGGGCCTAAGGCTTAAAAACCAAAAAATAAAAACAAAACAAAACAATCAATGATCATTGCCCTCAGTCATTAGTTTTAGCAAAGTTGCATGATAAAATAGCTTCTCAGAAGCACTGACATCTCTCAAGAGGAAAATGTCAAAAGAAAAACAAATGGCCTTTACGAAATGGGATGTTTTGGCTCTACACATATTGTTCTGCAGGCTAGACCTTTGCACTACAGAAGTCAGATCTGCCTTACTTAAAAACCCACAACTCTGTTTAACAAATATTTCTGAGCTGCTGCAGGCCAGCCACTAGGCTGGGTTTGGCTGGGAACAGAAAACATGAATCGGACACATCTTCTGCCCTAGAAGAGGTTATAATACAACGGGGGGAAGGCCAGGGAGAGACACAACCAGGGGCCTCATGTCTTGCAACAGCAGTGGCAGGAGGTGTGGCCACTCGTGCATGGAGAAGATGGTCAGGACAACTAAATTCCACTGCCGCAAGCTCCCCAAGGTCACCCGGAGCATCTGGATCTGTAGACACTGTGTGGATCACCCAAGGAGCCTGGAAGAGCCCCTGTTATACAATTATCTCACTGAGGCAGAAGGTGCTCCATATATTGCAGCCCCTTAGGACAGCACAGGCCACAAATGAGTCTCCATCCATGTGGGTTTCAGCACACTGCAACCCAGGCACAGCAGTGTAGCACACAGAATGGGAGCTGTAGAACTGTGTGTGTCCCATAAAGCACAGGAAAATAAGGGATGCTTATTTTGTGCATCACTGTCTTGGTCTTTGAGATTATAATATTTAACACATTTTACCAGTCTTTCACTGTTGTTTTGTTTTCGTGTTTCGAGGTACTAGAGATTGAACAGAGAAGTCTTTCACACTGAGCTGCACACCCAGTACCTTTTGAATTTTGACACAGGGTCTCACTAAATTGCCCAGGTTGGGTTTAAACTTGTGATCTTCCTGTCTCAGACTCCCAGACTGCTAAGACTACAGCTTGCTATAATGTTGTACATTAAATATAAAAATACAAACGTAAGAGATTTTAAATAACATTCCAAAACCAATCATTGTCATAATAGCCATTCTAATGTGTAATACTGATTTGTTTTAAAAAAAGGTTTTCTGTAGAAATCCAGTGTATCATGGGATTATATCCTACCCAATAAATACCATAAGTAAAAACACCTTTATACACTTAAGCTATGGCACATCCTAGTTGTCAGCACAGTACAACATTGAGTGTCCCTGACTGACCCTTGTGACGTGTGACTACTGGAAGCTGTGCCTCACTGCTCCTGGCCATTATCTTGAGAGGATCTATGCTTCCACCAGCCCAAGAAAAGAACCAAGTCCCAAGTAGGAAGTATGATATTAATACAATGTGTGCTGATTCCACACCAATGTTAAATTAAAACATTGTAAGTTGGACCACTGTAAGTCAGGGGCCGTCTGTGATTCTGTCCTACGCTTACACTGCTTATCTCATAGCTGGCTGTGGTGACAAGGCTGTGCAGTGGAGGCGGTTTTCATCTTCCCGTGCATCTGTGTAACCTTCCCACCATTGACCACAATATACAAAGTAGTGCAATCTATGAAGAGCAAGTCATCATGCTAGAAAAGCTGAGCTTAGTGTAGAAAGGAAAGTCAGTAATTTACTCCAAGGGAAGATAATCAGTTAGATCTTCAAATTATTTCATTAAGAATTAAACACAAATGCAGACTTGTTTATCAGATAGGTATACACAAAATGGGCCCAGCCCTGTCCAAACCCTGGAGTGTGGAGCAAACATGAGAGGTTCTGCATCTGCAGGGAGCTAGAATTCTGCAAGGAACACCTGAGAAAACAAAGACATGCCTGAAAAGTCAGGCACTGGCCAGGACTCCGGGAAACAGAATGGTGAATGGTGGCACTGTTGGGAGAATGGTCAGCAAACGATCCTCTACTAAGGAAACACTGGTTCAGACACCCCAGCTAAGGAATGAGAATCTGCAAATATCTCGGAGAATCAGGTTCCTGGCCCAGGAAAAACCTGGTGTTAATACACTGTGGAAAGGACAGTGGGTATTATACTGGTCAGTTATCCGGGGCTAGGACACAATACCAGCACCCACATCTTGGAGGAGGACCAATTTCATTTGGCTCATGATTTCAGGAGAGTCAGTCTCTGGTAAGCTGGCTCCAAGGCAGGAACATCTTGGCAGAAGGATGTGGATGAGCAAAGCTGTTTAGTTTGTAATAGCTGGTAGCACTGCATGGAACAGTGCCAGAGAAAGGGGTGAGGGGCCTGATATAGAACACAAGGTCACAGCTCCCTGACCCACCCAGCCGTACCCAGAAGTGTGTTCCACCAATCCCTGGGGAAGGTTCCAAAGCCAATCAGCTTGACACAGCTGGACTTAACCATCGAAGTTTCGTGCACCAGGGACCAGGAGCCCAGGAGTGTGGCAAGGGCAGAAAGAAGGGAGGGTGCCGTGGAGATGAGATCAGAGACGGCATCCGGAGCCAGATCAAGTAAAGCATTGTAGACCAAGGTTATTCTTTAAACTTGAATCTGGGTGAGATACGATGTACCCAGGGATGTTTGTTGATGACACATTCAAAATGAAGAGTGGTAACATAGGTAGTTAGAAATTATCACATAAGATATATCTTCAAGGTTGGCCTATTGAGATGACCAATAGATTGAACACAGGATGCAAGATAAAGTCAAAGTCCACATGGTCAATGGGCTAAGAAACCAGATCAAGATAGCCAATGGCATAGTCTGGAGAGAACTCGGATTGAGGAAATGATAAATCAGGTCCCTGCCTGGGCCATTTTCAGTTTGAGATGCTGCCAGACACCCATAGGGAGATGCCAATCTTGGACACTGGACTTGGGGGGGGGGGACATAAACATAGGAACAATCAGCATCTTTGTGGGCTTTCAGTCATGGATCTTTATAAAATCACCTAGGGAAATGAGGCCATAGAAAAGTGTCTTGGCTGAATCCCGGGACCCTCTCATATCTGAAGTAAAAGAAGGTAAAGAAGATCCAGCAAAAAGAAAGTTCAAAGAAATAAAAGCAAGATAAAGAATTCTTCTAAATGTGCAGGTGTGTAGGGGAGTCCATATATGGTGAGTGCTTGCACACACCGACACATGTACATAGATATGCACACATGCACACACATATGCACGTACACAACCCTGTGTGTACTACACAAGGCCACAGGCTGAGGTGATGAGTTCATTCAATGAACACCAGGGGTTGCCTTCTCTCAGCACCTGCCACCTGCCAAGCAGAGACAATATCCCTCAGGACAGAGTTAGCACCTGGGGTGAGGCTCACAGGAGAGGTTGTCTTGATCACTATGGTCCAACCTCCTCCCTGGAGCTAATGGCCACCATGCCTTCCAACCAGCCTCTCTGAGGAATGCATTTCAGTTTAGGGAAGTGCTGGTGGGCTGGAGGAGCTGATATTTCCAAGGAGCAGGCCCCCAATGTTCCCCCACCAGAGGGCTCAGAGCCACCAGAGCCTAGGGACCACTGGCTGAGTCAATGTTAGGATGGGTGTAGGCTGAGAGAACATCAGACAAGCAGGAGTAGCAGAAAGAATCTTCTCCATGCAGATTTTCCTTCTTGGTTATACATGCTCCTGAAACCCAAACTTGGGGGTGAACAGAGACCATAGTCAGACTCTGCTTTCAATTTCTGATTCCAAAAAGTGTGACTCAAAGCTAGGACCATGGCACTCATCTTCCCGGACAAAGAGAACCCAAGGATGCAGCAGCCCCACCAGGAACCAAGACCCCAAAAGGAGCTTGAGACTCACTCTGGAGTCAGTGAGACTCACTCTGAGTCAGACACAGAGGCTCAAGGAGAAGCTGAAGCTGACGCTGCTGTGTTGCATCTTGTGGATTAGAACTCTCTACTGCCCTCTCAGCAGAGAATTTCCTCCCGCACTGCTGAAGGCTGTCCATACCTCTCCTGGAAAGTCTCTATATGGGGCTACATTGTATGGGCACATCATCATTAGGGAGAGGTAATTACTGAACCTCCTGGGCACTTGTTCTGCTCAGACTGGGCTCTTCAGCCTTCCTGAGAAATCTTCTCCCACCTCCATCATCTCGCCCAACAGGGCTTTACTCTGGCCTCTACCAGATCATCCAGCTTCCCTAGGGTCAGTGTGCTCCACACAGCACCATCCACTCATACCAAGATGCAGCCACCATGGTTTGTGCAGGAAGAACAAACACCTACCCTAATGCCTGCTGGTGCATTTTAGCATTGGGCTGAAACCAAGAATTAAAAGCTGAGACTTAAAAACAGGACACAAAACTTGGAGAGTGGTGACATCATGGCTACTCTGGACAAATAACAGAGAAAGAAAATAATATAGTAAAAGTAAAAAAGATGGAGGTGATAAAGGTGAAACCCTGGCACTGTGGAACGCCAGGCACGTTTAAAATGAGGATTTGCATTGAAAATACGGAAACTACCTGGACACGAGCTGCACACAGAGGATCGCAGCACAAGAGACCACAGAACATGAAGAACGTGGGAACCCAGCACATGAAAAGCTTTGCAGCTGTCCAGTGGCAGCCTGTCCCACCCAATGGTGCCAGTCTGGACTCTACCTATCTGGACCTCAGGACCCCTGAGAACACAGCCCCCGGGAAGCTGTTTCCCAGTTTCCCTCCCTCAACCCGGTGTCTTCTCAGACCTTGGGGCAAGAAGCTTCACTGGGAGGGGTCCCAGTGGGGTCACCCAGATGGAGCAGGGTTCCCAGGTTCCAACTCTCATCTTTGCTTGCTTTCTCTTTTCTGATCCCAACTATGAAAGAGTCATTGAGAAAGCCACACTCCCTTACAGGGTGGCTTTAAAAAAAACAAAGTTCAGATCAGCTCAGGTCACCATCTCAATGTTTATTCCTAAACTACACAGTCAGGAATAAAGTTGCAATGTATTATTCTAGAGGCTGAGTGAGCATAGAAAGAACGGGACACTATATCTGCCCTGAAGAAGCGTAACATTCAAGAAGGAGGACAGCCATGTAAATAACTAATCAAAATCCAGGAAAGGCTGGAGTCGGGGTTGTAATAAAAGAATTCAACATATAAGCTTCAAAGAACACATGATGAAATTCTGACTGGATGATGAGGGGAAGCTCAACAGAAACGAAGAGGGAAAGCAGCACTTCAATAAAGAAGGCCAACGTGCTAGATAATTATGTGAGCACTTCACAAAAGCAATACTATGTGAATGATAGCTGACTTATTATCAAATTCTGCACCAAGAACAGCATTGCCAAGGTACCTGACCACTACTCAAATATGAACATAAATATTTGCCCTTTTATGCATCCTTCCCTTTCCATTAAACCTTGAAGTCTTAAAAATTAGGCCCTACCTAAAAGGCACCAGGAGTGTGTATTAAAATGGGAGAGGTTGCAGGCCCCAAAGGTAGGCATAGGGAATGTCCATTTTAGCAACTTCCCTGGTGGGTCTCACACACATTAAACCATGAGAGGAGGAAGAGCCCAGTGGGAGAGCACAGGAAACTGATGGGAAAATGCTTACTGCTGACTTGTTAACGACCTACAAGGGTGTGCAAAGAGGCAGCAGCCAAAGGAAAGAGTGTGAGGTGGAAGACCAGTGCTGCCAGGCACCAGGCATCATTGTCTGCCTCCAGGGTTCGCAGATTATTCTCCGGGAGTCATGTGACCCCATTGGATCCATCATCCTCAGACCTTCATCACAGGACAGAGGGTGTTTTGCAAGGAAAGCCTTTTCCAAACGCTGCATTAACTACAGACACATACACACAAGTACACACAATCCAGTACAAGCAGGAAAACCCAGTCTGCTTTGTCTGAGCCAGACTTCCAGCCCAAATCTCAGATCTCTGCCTTGCAGAAGTTAATCAACTTTCAAAGAACTCTAAAGCAATAAAGAGTAGCTAACTTCAAACTTCCTCCAACATAACTTAATCTTTTTGTTCATGTAAAAAGTATTTCTCCAATCTTGCAGTGCCTCAGGATATCATTAACATAAATGCTCAATAGATACATGATGGGTTTAATGACCATTAATCAATCACAATGCTGCTTGGGCCCTGCTATGAAGTCCCAGTGTCCTGAAGGGTCCTTGCCGCCTGTCCCCACCAGGCCAAGCCTTGCTCCCCCTCAGCCACCCTGGCCTCACAGGGCAGTGAAGGGGTGCAGAAAAGCCTGAAGACTTGGAGTTGGAGGTCCACAGAGTGAGGGGCGCTTTACCACATCCCCAGCTTTTAGTTCATAAACCCAGGGAAAATCACCCTGGACCTAAGGGCCTCCTCACTTAGGAATATCACTAATGCCACATGGGATAAATCCTTGCCTTGAAAAGTGTACAAATGTTTGAACTACATATTGGGTTGAGCCTCCTGAAATTGCTGTTTCTAGAGGTCAGCACCAAATATCGAAAATTTTCTCTCACCAGCATCTGTGAGCTCTGAATTTCTGTAACATGGCCAGGACATGTGCACAATGATGAAGAGACGCTCTCTTTGCCTTCATTTGGTACATGACTTACATGAAACAGAAAAAAGTTACTATTTTCATAAATCCCAACCACCCCACTACACATGCAGGCACCCAGAGAGAAAGAGGAAGTCCCCTTGGCCTGCTGCCTGCATTTCCAGCTCTGTCAGCAGTGGGGCTGGGGGCACTCCTCAGCAAAAGCCACCCCAATTGAGAGTCACAGACAGACAGCCACCCTCCCACCAAGTAGCTCTTCCACACATTCTCCTGAGCCACCTCTCCAAGCCAAGGACTTCCACACCAAAGTTCACCAGGGCCCAGTGAGCTCCAGCTGCCTCTGGTGGCCCCACCGGGCACCACAACCACTGTTCTGCAGGTGTGTGAAAACAGCTGATTGTCACAGCTGAAGTCTAATGGGCCTACTTCCCCACAAGGGACATAAACATGGGCTCATGGTGGCACCCCAGCTGCTGTGGGACAGGGGGAGAAAGTCTGAGTCACCCCTCATGTCCTCCCATTCAGGAAGGCAGAATCTCCTGGGACCAAAGAACACTGTCACGTGAATATCTGTGTCACTGCTCTTACGCCACCAATCACAGAACAGGGGAGGCCAAGCAGCCTCAGGAACTAATGGGTTTCTGAGCAATACAGGTGTGGAATGAGACCAATATATCACCTGGAAGGAGTCAGTGGAGGCAGAAGCGGGAGTCACAGACAAGATGCAGCCCAACTCGGAGCCTGGCACAAAAAGCCCTATGCAAGTTAGAAAATGAAATGGAAAATAAGCCTGACACTCTTGACTAAGATGCTCTACAAATAACCATGGAGCAGAAGAAAATACCATTACTTTGCTCACTCTGAAAGCAGGGAAGCCATCTTAATATCCATGCTGCAGCCACAGATTCATCTCTGAGGGAACATCAGGATAAAAGACTTGAAAGTATAGTTTAAGGAAAACAGGAAAAGTGTACAATAAAATGCTAAAAGTGCCTCTCACTGAGACCCAAGGAAATGGAAAAGTAGCTTCCACCTCTCAGGCCTCCTTTCTGTGGGCCAGGCGAGTCTCTCCAGGAAATAAACAGGTTTCCTGAGGTCACCCATGGCCATGAAGCCAGCAGCATCCCCAAGAGACAGAGTGGCCATACCAAGCCTAAAAATAAGGTACTTGGCCAACGCTTACAGTGCTAGCAGTCACAAAATCCACCTGCCCAAAATGTACATACCTGACCAAGAATACAAGAGTTATTTCAGAAATGTGTGTTTCTATCCATTAAATATGGATGATTGTTATCTTCCTGGTTTTTGATGTCACTGCCATTCTATTTGAAGTGGCTCTGTGGGACCATCTGCTACTCAGTGCAGGTCCCCTGCCATGGGGAGTCCATCAAAGCAGGGCATTTGGGGGAAACACTGTGCTCAGAAAGGTGCCACCCACCCCACTCCCTATTCTCTGCCAGGGAGTTGCCTGAGTGAAACCTTAAAATTGCCAATGCATTTGCTGATCCACAGACATCTCATTTGGCTTGGCAGGTCTGGGTGGGCACCACCCACTACCTAAAACTCAAGAGAAGGGGTAAGCTCATTACACCACAGCACATGTACACACAACAAGGCCTTTGTCCTTCAAAGAAAAACATAATTTTCAACAGTCAGCTCCCAGAAGCCAAGGGAGCTAACATCCAAAACCTAATATAAACAGCAAAGCCTGTGTCAAGATGTCAGAGTCAGCCTCCCTGAAAGGAAAGGGGAACACCAACTACAGGGACTGGGAGACATTTTATGGTCACTTTGGGAAGCAGAAGTGAGAAAAGAGAGAGTCTTAAGACCCCCTTCTTTGTCACCTCAGTTTGTGACAGCCAGGTAGCTTGTGACCTCAAAGGGAGTGTTCCCCCATCATTGATAAAAGCAGGTCTTTAAGCCAGGCATAGTGACAGGCACCTATAAGCCCAGGACTCTGAGACAGGAAGATCACCAGGAGGTCAAGGCCAGCCTGGGCTACATACTGAGAGAACTGTCTCTAAACAACAGCAAAAACAACAAGTTGTGTGTGTGTGTGTGTGTGTGTGTGTGTGTGTGTGTGTTTATGTGCAAATGATCTTGTATTTTCAGTCACACTCTTGCAATCATGCTTGTTTTGAAGGAAATGAAATGTTTTACAACAGTTGTCTAGGGAGTCTGTTCTACAGGAGCGGACTTTCTGATATGGGCTCTCTGGGTGTCAGGTCCTGGAACATGGTGTTCCAGTCTTAGGTGCAGCTGTCCCAAGAGCCAACCCCAACTATAAACAGGAAACCAGCCCTCCTCTCACTCAAGTCTCAAAATTGTCAACCTCTCCCTGAAGCTATGGGATGGACGGAGATGACCATGACAAGGTTCTGATGCTTGAGGACCTCATCTGTTAAGAGTACTCTGCCTACAAGGCAGGATGCTTTGCTGAGGAGAAGCAGGACCGGGCTCCCAGGCAGGCAAAGCCGAGTGAGTCCCCAGGCCCATGTACCTGGTCTTGGTCTTCTTGAAACATCTGCCCCTGCCTGCTCCCTCCTGGTTCTCCTCCTGCCTCTGCTGCTATTTCTCCATCTTCCATGGATTTCTCCTTTCTTGCCTTTCTCCTCACTATAACCCTCCTTGTAGGTAACTATGGACCCACAACCTCAGACCTCAAGGTCATGACAAACACATAATATCATGCCTGACCCGGCAGGACCTTCTCAGCAAACAGGCCATTCTCAGAAAATAATAGGAAGCCACTAAAAGGGCCATTCTGCCCTCAGCAAACAAAACAGATGGCCATAAAGGAAATTTAGGACTGGACAAACAATCTTCTGAGCACTGGAAGGTCCAGTGTCATCTGCACACCTGTGCTGACCATCTTTGGAACACTGACCCCAAACATTCCATCCAAATTTGTGGGGATTATGAACCTATCCACAAACCCTATATAAACTCAACTTCTCTGGCCAATGGCTGATATCATTCATAATTTCAGCGTGTCTGGACAAGACACAATTAATTCCAGCCTTTTGCCCACATAAGCCTGTCCTCAGGTCGTTACTCACGTGCCACTACTAACACATAATCCCCAAAGTTTTGAAGTTTATTCCTATGCAGTTAGGTAACAAACTGCCACACTGAAGTCCTAATTTCTCCACAAAGATAAAGACCCACATTTCTAACAGTTGATGCACAGCAGGCTGTGCTACAGTTGCACCAGGCATCTTCCCAGTGACAAACACTGCCTTTGGGTGACTGTGTGCATGGGTGCTGTTTGGAGTCTGCTCACACACACAGTCTAGCACTGGACAGTGATTAGCAAAATTTGAACCATGAGATGCAGCCATTTATTCATGACCTTCCCTCCACCCCACCCCCTACCCTATAGCAGGCTGCCCACTGTCACCTGAGCATACACAAGTGTAGCCTGTCACCCTGACACCAGCCTCTGTGCCCTGAACACCTGCCACAACTCCTGGAGGCTCAGCAGAGCGCACCCTACTGTGCCCTGTGGCTGTGCAGAAGGACTGAAAGGCTCCCCCGCCACAGCGTGAATGTGGTGACCCCTCATCATCACACCCGGGCTGCCCAGCCTGGTCTCCACCTCCTGTGACGCAGAGGCTGCAGGCACCCGGGGGCCCTGCCCTGGGCACCCCCAGCATGCACGCTTCTGTCTCCTACGGCACTCCCTCCGCGTGGACTGCTGTCCTCCCACCAAGGGAGAGCTCACCTCCAATGCCCCCTGCACCCGGCTCAAGCCATCATGAGTCTTTTTATCACTTCTGGAAAGCATGTTTGCACGTGCGTGCTCCCCCACCAGGCTGTGGATAAGAACCAGACCCAGTGGCCTTTCTCTCCGCAGAGGAACCCAACAGCACAGTGCTTCAAACACAGAGGAAGCTAAAACTAATAAATAGAATGGAAGCAGGGAAAAGGTGTGGGAAGGAGAAGAAAGAACAACATTGCTGAATGTATAATCTGTATCCCCAGTGACTTTCATGGCGCTTTATAGAATCAGAGCTGCGAATGGGCAGGTCTAAAACATATGCCCAGCTCCTGTGCTGATCTTAACTAAGTCCAACAAGCACACCTGACCTCCGGTGCCATCAGCGGCGGTGAGACTCGGATTCTTTACAGCCCAAAGAACGCGGTATACCCCAGGGAGCAGAAGTGCCACTACAGCGGGGGCAAACCCCGATGTCCTCTTTTCACCTGGAAACTCTTTATTAACTGGCTTTATTTCCCATCCCTCTGAGCGCCCATTCTCCTGCTCTCCCTCTATTCACTTTCCAGACCAGGACAGCTCTCTCTCCTCAGCCTTCTTTCCAATGCTTAAAACACAGTCACCGTTGACGTCCACAAGAAAGAGCAGCAAGACCCGGGGAAGCCACAGGCTATGGGTTGGGGATGGAGAAAGGGAGGCACGAACAAGGAGGCAGCAAAAACACACTGGGGTTTGGAATGAGATCAGAGACATGCACGTGGTCGGCCAGGGAAGTCCTGAGGTGCCAGGCCACTGGGCAGTTTTTCCAGAACTACAGTGCTCTGAGTCCCAGCCCATCTCTCTGCCAAAGTACAAGCGAGGGTGGCCCCACAGGCCTGGAGATGTAAATGCTCTGCGGAAAAGGAGGCCCCTCTTCCACAGAAAGGTGGCTTCACGTTTCATCGAGAGCAGGGCAAAATGCATAGCACAGCCCACACAGCATTGCAACAAGGAGGAAGCGGCCTCGCCAAGCCCAGCGCAGGCTCGGAGGGGACCTCTTGACCCAGCTGCCCACGAGGACAGCCCAGCATCACCAACCCTGCACCTCCATCCGTTGGCTTCTTTCTGTATCTTTGCCCAGTGAACCTTTGCACCCTAATACACAGAGGAAATAAGAATTTAAAACGATGCTGAGACCAACAGCAGCAGGAAAACACCCTTCCAGAGAGCTTTGCTGTGCAGAGTCCACAGCCGAAGCTCACTTGCTGCATCTCATCCATGTCCCTGAGCAGACAGTGACACCCACTCCTCCAGAAGAGGAGACTGAGGCATGTGCCTGAGTTCACTAGCAGTAGACTTGAAGACAGGCCCATCAGTGTCACAGACAAACCTCCCGGCCAAAAGGATAGGAGCCGCAGCTTCCCTTGGAGGGGTCTCCGGATCCCACAGCCAGCTGTGCTACAAGATCAGAACCATTCTGTTTCCCCACCAAGAGACTGTTGGCTCTCTTCAGGTAGAAACCACTCTCGGAAGCTTCTGAAAGCATCTTTAGACGGACATGAAGCAGCAAAGGACTGTAGTGGGGGTTTAAATGACAATAAACTGGCTTTAGGTCCAGTTCAGTGCTGAGGTCACTGTGTGGCCTCAGGAGAGTTGCTGTGCTTCTCTGGGCCTGGACAAAGCACAGATGAGAACCACCATCTCAGAAATGGTGCCTGTGAGTTGGCCCGCATGATCCCTGAGTTAGATACACCCCCAGAACTGTTCTGTGGAAAGGAAATTGGCCACATCAACTTCTAAACAGTAAAAACAACTAGAGTAAATAGATCTGATCACTTCCAGAGTGAGCATCCAGTCTAAAAAGGAAAAGTCTGGCGCTCCGTTGTGCACGCGCTGCCTGCAGGGGGCGTCTCTCTGATCACAGCCGGGCTCCATGCCTCCTTCCCCCTCCGCTCTGGCACACACAGGACTCAATCCCAGGCGGTGTCGTCTCTCCTCCTCCTCAAATGCGTGCTGACTCAGACCACGGACAACAGTCCTGCAGCCAGGTAATGCGAACAGTGGAAGCCAGGAGGGTTCCTGGAGATAGAGGCCGAGATGCTGGTGGCCACTAGCTCGGCCGAGGACACCTGTGGTGAAGCCGGGAGACAGGTGAGCTCTGTGCTCACTATTTTACTGGCTTTCGGGCAGAGCCCTGCTTCCTCTAACACCGCTGCCACGTGGTTTTTCACCAGCAGAGTCCACTGCTACATTGTGCCTCTGGATTCCAAAGAGGAAATTTCAGCCTCAGAAAATGCATTTCACTGAACAAACTGTATGCCAGCCCAAGCAACGAATCCTGGTTTCCTCAGGTTCCGGTCCCGGTTGAACTTGCTGGCTTCCGGTGTTTCCTCCTGAACCACAGCAAGTGGAAAGGGGCCAAGGAGCCCAGGGCCTTCCGCTCACACGGGATGAGTGTTGGGTGTCCAGGTCCAGACACACTGCGGACTTACTCAGCTGGGACTGGCTGGTCCTGTCTGCTGGACTCCACAGCGGGCAGTGATGTGCTTTCCTGGCCATTATCAGAAAACCATTCTAACAAGAAGGGGGAGGTGACGAAACAGAGCAGCAACAGGTCTGGGCCTCCTGCCCTCAGCTCAGTGAGTGATCGCTTTGTGAAGTGAGAAGGGCGGTGCTTTGCTTTCCCACCAGACAATAAAGCCAGCACATCCTCACCCTGACTGTCAAAGCTGATGCCCAGCTCTGAGACCTGGGCCGCCACCTCCGGCAGATGGACCCAGGCTTCAAGCCCCACTCACTTGAAAGCAGCCGCCATGCAAGCAAACAATTCGCTTATTCTTGGACCACGACTGGGGTCTGGCACAATGCTGGGTCTATGCGGAGGATGATAGGTGCGAATGAAAGTACTCAGCTCTGCTTCCTGTGGCCACCGCACACCGTCACCCCACAAACCCACCGAAATGGGCCCAGGCCACCTCTGAAGTATTCTGGAGCTTGAAAGTTTACATCAGGCCGAGCTCATTTGGTGGACTTTTCCGAGTCTTCACACTGTAATTACACACAGGACTCTGCCACCAATTTCCTCCCAACTGAAACATTTCACATCTTTTTTAAGTATACAGTGAGGTTAGGTTTTGGGGCGGGGTTAGTACATGTTATGAAATAATATATGAGTTTATGCCCTACCTTAGATACATTTCTGCCAGAAGGCTGGACCAACACAAATTAAGAAAGACTATTTCTTTGTGCAAAGTTCAGTTGAGACTATTGTGTACCCTCTAGTAAACATGCATAAACCTACCTGAAGATCAGGTCAGGTGAAATCACAGAATGTGATTAACAAACCCTAAAAGGCTCAAAGGAAGAAAACAAAATAATTCAAGGAAGACCAAAAGGTAAAATTATTTTGATGGTCTCTCTGTTCCCCCTGGCTTTCTCACGTCGTTAAGAGTCTGTTTCTCCTGCTACAGATAGGCATGTGCTCTTTTAAAGACAGACAATCTGAGACCAGCTCCGCTATGTTAGTGAATAAAATACTAGATATTCTGTCTATAGGTAAATAAATTCACTAAAATATGACCTTCACAGGCCCTTTAACTTCATATAACTCAGTCTCCTTGCTTTTATTTTTTCTTTTTTTGGTACCAGGAATCAAACTCAGGACCTTGTGCTTGATAGGCAGGTGCTGTGTCCCTTACCTATATCCCCAGCCCAGTTTTCTCACTTTTAAGGTAGACCCAAAGTGCTCCAAAGATTTTCCTAAGGATGAAATGAAGAAGGCTTTGGCAAGAGCCTGGCAAATAAAAAGTGCTCCTTATGTTTGCTTGCTAATAGTGCAAGCTCACTAAATACATCTGGCTCCCACCTAAGTGAAGAAGGTGCTGAGCAGCTTCCTAGGCATTGGGCGGGAGCTGAAATCCATAGAACCTAGTGAGTCCCATGGAAATGTACAAGGAAGAGAGAAAAGATCACTCGTCGATTCTCACTCCACTCTACCAACCGGCTACAAGGAGCCTGGGGGTCCATGGGGACTGTGCAGAGCTGGCCCTGTGCAGCTGCCACTTTAAATCCCACCAAGGTTATGGTAACCTATCACTGAGCTGAGTCTTCCTGCCAGGGTCTCCAGGAAGGACTGCTGACAGCAAGCACTTATCCAAGCCAGAAGCCTCCAAATGTTACTTAAATGCTAAAAATATACAGTCAGATGTGCTGACACATACCTATGATCCCAGCACTCTGAAAGGCTGAGACAGGAGGATCTTTCATAAGCAAACCCAACCTAGGGAACTTACCAGCTTGTCAAAACCCTGTTTCAAAATTTGAAAGGAGAGGGTTGCCTCAGTGCAAAGGCCGAGTTCAATCCTGGTACAGGAAATAAAATGCTAAAGGCATAAAGAACCTACTACTCTGGTGAACATAATCTATTCTGGAATAAACAATATTCTCACTTGAATTCCAAGAGATGTACCTTTCCACATTCACTCTTTGCCTTCTAGATTGTAGGGTTCTAACATCTATTTTCTTAGTAGTAAGTTTCCATGTTTGAAGAAGGGCACTATTTTCCCCCTGTCTAGGAGTACCAAAAGGAGACAGTGCTATGTAGGGAGTTTTCACGATGTTACTTGGGGACACATTGCAAAACCCAAACTGCACACTTAAACTTTATAAATGGAGGGAAACACTAAATCTTCACATGTGGCACTTTCAGCACATTTATATGCTACTTGGTCAGATTAATTTCCACTGAAATCTTAAGAGAATAAGATGAAATATTTCACTCACATTACACAGACAATAGAAAGGACAAAAGGAGATTAAACACATAGACTCACACACAGAGACACAGACTGAATTTGCAAACCTGCAACTCAGTCAACACTGAAACTCGATTTGTTTTCTGCACACAAGTTATTTAGCAGAGATTACTCACAATCTAAAGAGCCCTCCCTCTCACCAATTCTTGCTGGGCAACGATATTTATCATTTCAGCAAACCTGGTGCATTTTCACTGTTTCTGTTGATTTTCTCAGTCTTCAGAACCAGAACCTCACTGCACACAGGCATTCACCTTACGCGCCTTCCCTGTGTATCCTTTCCCAGCACCGACCCATCTCTTGTCATGAGAAAATTCGGGCGTTTAAATCCAGAAGGCCTGGCTTTTCCCCACACAGAGCTGAATTTCCTCTCTGTTTCCACAGGACATGCTGATCTGGTAACAGATAATCATCTATCACTTGGAGCTTTACATTTGACTGGCCTGATGTATTTCCAACAGAGTTTTGCAATGTGTAGTTTTTAACCAAGTTTTGCCAAAAGTGACTGGCATGTAAAAACACCCTTCAGCAAAATGCTGCTCTCTGAATCTATATTTCATCCCAGAAACTCTTATTCCTATAACTTAATCTCCCCCAAGTGGTTCCTTATTAGATTTATTAACTATTAAGCTAAAATGGCTTAAAACAATCTGTCTGTTTGAGTTAACTGAGCCCTGGATAACCCTGTGTCATTCTCTAGAAAGGACACTTTCCTTTCTCTCCTTTCTGACTCAGGCTCTCGAATCAGAACGGAGGACTGCACTGGCGAGCTGCTGTGTAAGACAAGGGAATTGGAGATGGAAATCCAAGACTATGGGATGTCCTTGCTTTTCCTCTGTGGCCTCATCTCTCTCCCCTTGTCACTCCCTTAACCCTGACCTCGGCACCTGAATGTTCTCGCGCCCTTTTCCTGCACAGCTCAGAAGACAGAAGGTATGGTGGTGACAGCCACTGGCAGGAAGGGCCACTGCAGGCTGTAATCTTCACTGAAGCAGTGGTCTAGAAGACCATCTTAAGTTTTCCTCTGCAAGGATAATGTCCAAGAGAAGAATTCACTTGATGAAACTGAAACTGGCCAAACCCACGACACTCGGAAATGCAACTAAATTCAATGCACAAGCAAATGATGAAAAGCAATTTTTAGCGATCTGGTTATGCGATCACGTGTAATGTCTTCACCTCACGGAGAACAGTGGACACTCACGTCCTGCACACTCACCCGGCACACACACATTATACACGGGTTGTCCGTGATGAACGGGATCTGCAGCTCCTCCCCTTCATTTTCACATTTTGCAACAGAACCTGAAATGAAGGAATTTTTAAGAATTTAAACCTTGCTCAGTGATCTTACTACAAGATCTTCAAGGTTCACAAAAGCCCCTCTTGAAACCCCCCAAATTTCAGAAATGCTTAATGAGTTTTAAATCATAAAATTTACCAAAACAAATCCCCCCAAATCTGTTTTAAATATTTTTAATTTAAAAGCTTTTAAAGAAAACAACTAATACGTATATAGACAGATTTTCTGTTTGCAGTTGGTTTAGACACTTTCAGAATATCTCGCTGGATGTTTAATAACGCCTGGTCCTTTAGGAAGTCATCTCAGCTACAAGCACATTCGCTTGCAAAAATTCAGACTTGGCCCTCAGGGAGTATGTTCCCACTGAGCAGACCTCAGGCGTGTGGCCCTGCGGGGCTTTTTTCAGGGCGCTGCCTCGGACCTGCGCCGGGGGCGCTTGCTGAAAGGGAGCCTCTCCTCCCCTGGACGCGAACTCAGCGTTCTCTCTTCTGCACCAAGCGTCCGTGAAGTTTGTCTTTCTGCAGCAGCGCGGGTCTTCACCCTCCCCGCTGCGGCTACGCGCTGCGCCCCCGCCCGTCCCCGGATCGCTCCTGGAGAGCGTCGCCTGCGCCGGACGCCTGGGGACCGCAGGGACGGGCGGCTGTGGGGACGCCGCCTTTTCTCTGTCGCACAGGAGGGGAACGGATGAAGACGGGGCTTGGGAATTAAGTACATAGGGAATCGCTCGGCCCGGAGAGCGGACCGCGTCCTCACTGCGCCAGGCGCCGGCCCGGCCCTCACAGCTCCCGCGCTGCGCCTCCGCCTCCGCCGCCGCCTCCGTCCCGGGGTCCCAACTCGGCCCCTCCGTACCCTCTTCTGTCCCCTCCATCCTCTCGGTCCCCTCCGCCCCTCTCGGTGCCCTCTGTCCGCCCCGTACCTGTCAGCAGCGACGACCCCAGAACCTCGCGCAGCCCCGCGCAGCCCAGCAGCACCAGCAGCGACAGCCGCAGCAGCAGCCGCGCGCCCCAGGTCGCCGCGCGCCCGAGCATCTTCACCTGAGTCCGCGCCGCGCCCGCCGCGAGTGGAGCCGCGGAGGGGGCGGGCGGGGCGGGGCCGGAGGCCGAGGCAGCGGGGTGACTCCAGGTCCCGAGGGCGGGATGGGGTCGCAGCCGACTGACCGAGGCTGAGGTGCTCTTGGTCTCCACCGCCGCCCACCCCGCAGGCTCGGCTCGGACCGAGGCGGGGACCGGGCGCCGTGGCGCCTACTTCCCCCGGCCGCGCGGGGGCGCCGGGCGCGGACCTCGTCACCCTGAGCCAGGCCCGCCCTACGCCCCCTGGGGTCGGCGCTCCAGGCGCCAGCGATGGGTTCTTGTGAGGACCCAGGCGTGCGGAGCGCCTACCCTGCGCAGAGCCGCACGTGGGTGCGGCTCGAGGATTCGATCCCTGCCTGTGTGGACGCAGCTCCTAGGACTCAACCCGCCCGTGAGCCTACCACGGCTTCCGCGCCTCTTAGGCCTGGAGCCCGCACCTCTGCAAGAGCCTTTCCGCCAGCTGCCCTGACCGCATCCTGAGCAGCCAGCCTAGGCTGTTTCCGCTCTTCCAGGGTCTTCGGATGAGTTCATAAACTCAGTCAGCATCTGGGACCCCAGGAAATAGATAAGAGCAGGAATGCGCAAGGGGAGGCTGTTGTGGCCTCGCATGACCCCAAAGTTTACTGTAAAATTTAATTAAGATAGAAAAGAGGTGATGTGGTCGTTTTTCCCCACAAATAACACTATGGCCAGACAGCATCTTCAAAGAAAATTAGAACGTTTAGTGCATTCACTAACCGTACATAAAGATAACCTGCAAAAGAAAGATAATCTTGAGGCATAGTTTTTCTTCCCATGGTAATGGATTAAAATACAATAAATAAATACGAACAAACAAAATTTTGTTGTCACAAAGAAGCACAATCCTGTGAAGCCTCTAACCCCACCATCTGAAAACATCCCCCCCCCATGGGGCTCTCAGGTCGCATTATTAACAGTGACTTTAGGAAAGAAAACCGGACAATGGAGACACGGGAGGCCTTTTTCTGCCCTGGATGGCAGGAGGTGTGAACACACAGGCATTACACACTTCCATGTGCTGAAGAGTGCTCAGGTGTTGCTTTG
This sequence comes from Dinomys branickii, assembly GCA_004027595.1. NCBI lineage: Eukaryota > Metazoa > Chordata > Mammalia > Rodentia > Dinomyidae > Dinomys > Dinomys branickii. Next base: position 12,956 of record PVLD010003778.1, on the reverse strand, counting down.
AGGCCTTCCCTGGCACCAGACGTGGTCAACCTGGCAGTTTGCAGGACAGGTTTCTTCACGATGGAGTCTGTGTGTGTGGCTTTTCTGTAATGGGTCACGTGGTGCTTTGGGGTGCACTGGAATTCTTCCTGTGGGTGTACATTCCGAAACCAGCTGCAAACATTTCTTTCTGCTTGGAAGTTTGCAAAGGGGAAAGATACACAGAAGCCTTTGGCCTAGCTCTTCTTCCTGTTTACTACCATCCAATGCCCCCGGTGATTTCCCCAGCTGCCTTCACAGCTGGGCCCCACTTCTGCAAGAGCAGCCTTCCCTGAGGGCTCAGCACAGGTTCTGCCCACCCCCACCTACTCTGCCGCAGCCACCCTTTCTAGGGACACCTTCAGCTGCCACTTAGCCTCTGTGGAGAGTTAAATTAACCCCAGGTCAGACAGAAAAGAATTCTCACTCACAGAAAGGCACACAGATCTGCTCTCACACTTAGACCCCATGGCCGTGCCCTCCAAACTCCCCAGTGGCCTTTCCTGAAATCAAAAGAGGGAAAATGCATGCTTGGCTCTATTTATGACATCTTTCACGGGAAAACAAGAAATGTGGCCTGGAAACCAATATTTAAACTTAGAGCCAATGCTGGACTTAAGGAGATAAAGCATGGTCTCATCTTCAGTCTCCAAAATAAAATGTGTAACCAGAGCAGACTGAGAGGCAGAGATGTCTGCAGTAAAAGAAACTGTCCATCTCCTCTGGAAACTGTGATGCCAAGTTCTCACTGAAATACTTAGCTAAGCGTGCACCTTGGAGGATCTAAAGTTATTCCCAGAGAATCACGGTAAACCCAGATTCCCCAAAATAGAAATAGGTAAATGCTTGAGAAAGGACCACAATGAGGATCTTGGATACCAACCCCTTGAGCGAGGTGAGGCCAAAGGCATTCAGAAATGTCTGATGGTTATACTTAGAGAAGCACCAGGCTAGGCATTTGGGCTGGATTTCAGACTTGGTTAAGATAAAGAATAAGCCACCAAGGCCTGTCCGGTTCTGTGAGGAGGGAAGAATGTTTAAATAACGCAGTACAAGGCAGGAAGTGCCTGGAAGAGGAGAGCACACGTGTCCCGGCAATCGGAGAGACCACGCCTCCTGGAGGAGGTGGTCCTGGCAGCTGAGCTTCCAAGCAGGGAGGGAGACCTGGGGACAGCCAGAAGTGACAGCAGGGAGACAGGAGTTTCCAGAGCACGGGGAACAGGAATCACTTGGGCCAGCCTGTTGGCTGAGCCCTGTTGATGGGAGCTTAGAGAGGCTGAAGGCTGCAGACAGCATGGCAAAACCAACCCCAGAGCACCGAAAGGAAGTCTACCATGGCAGAAGTGCCTCATTTTTCTTGGGAATATCCAGGCTACATTTCTTCAGAAGAGGCATATTTCTGAGGCATCTTCATCAACCCAGACTCAAGGCCAAGGTTAACCATGACCCTGGAGCACCTGCTTGAGAGGCTCGGATGAGGAGTGGCTCAGGCCCAATCTGTGTTTCAGAAGCTCTTCTACAAAGGCTCTGTGATCAGCCCTGGGATGAAAGTAGAAATGCTACTTTCAACGAATTTTCTAAAACTACTGCAGATCTCAGAGCAAAGCAACCGATGCCCTGCCTTTCTCTTTAAAAGTGAAAACTCTAAGCACCCAGAGGGAGCCCACTGGCTCAGGACCACATGCAGAGTTGGTGGCAGAGGCCTCTGGAGCAGTCTCTCCACTCCCAGCCATGGTGCTTGGTGACAGCTGTTCTGCCTTCTTGGGTCATGAGTCACCAGAATTATAGGAGAAGACCCTGGATATTTTAGATATGATGTAAATTATGTTACAGGATTGGGACAATAGCAACTGAAATATTTATTCAGTGACTTATCTGGAACCACTCACCCAAATCACGGCAGACTGCAGCTCAGTTCACAACTGAGCAGTGAGTTTATTCTCAGTCTCCAGGCTGAGACGCTGAGGGACTACTCTCCTTGGGGATGTGCTCCTAGCTGGTTAGTGTCTCTTCTTTCAGGTGGAGCAGGTACCACAGAGGCTACCAGGAAGCTCTCTGGGTCCCCAGGGCCTCCAGTGTCCCTCCAAAATCTCAGAGGCTCTGACATTGCTCTTTGGAGGAGGTGAGGAGAACAGGACTGATGACGAAAGCATCGTTTCAGTGACGAGACCTCTCTAATGTATGATTGTTATTAAAGTTGCACTGTGATGTCACTGAGCTGATATCTCCCCGAGTCAGTTTTTGTCATCTTTTGTTACCTTGAGTTTCTTTTCAGAGGCTGAGAAGTTGACCCCTTTGTAAAGCAGGACATTTTGGTAAGTGATAGGACCAAGACATTTTTAAAACATTTGTATGAAAATTTGAAAACAAACACTGTTTTTTTCTATTTTGAATTAATATGCTCATAACAAAGCCTTGCCCTTTACTTCTTCTGAGGCCCTGACCCCTCCATGCCCTGCCCAGTCCTACCTCCAAGACAACAGGACCAGGGAAAGTTTTGCCCCTGGACATAGCACGTGTTCATTTAAACACCCACAAGCCAAGCCAAGCAGGCTGGAGGTCACAGATCCTCCCATTATACAATTAAAACAGTTCTGCAACTAAAAAAAGACGGCTGAAATTTCCGTGGAAACATCTAAAATATTTCCTGTACTAACTGACTGGTGGGAGCTCACTGACTGAAGCAGGTTGTTCTCATCTTGGACATGATGGGACAGGACTCCCTGTTGGGCAGGCAACAGCGATCCTAGCTCACAGTGAAGGGTCTTTGAGAAGAGGGGGCCTGAGCCAAGTGCTGCCTGGAAGTCACTGCCCAAGACAAACTCAGCTAACACCAACCTCTGCCTTCATACTACTGAACTCTACACTTGAAACTATGATTCAAATTATTAGACATGTAAGATCCTAAACCGCACGTGCGCTTCTATCTTATCATCATTTAAAAGAATTTTAATCTTTTAAACAAAATAACTTTCTATGTTCTTCTTGTGATATAAATATTGGTGGTTTAAAAGTCAAAAACACACATTATCAAAGAAAACAGGCTGTTTTATAAATTTCCGACTGTGCCTGACTTCGTAAGAAGCAGTTTACATGCCTCACCTCATTTGATTCCCTCAAGAGCTTGCTAGAGAGGCACTAGCTTCGTCTCCACTATATGTCGGAGGAAAATGAGCTCAAATCACCCAAGGCCGCACATGAGGAATTAGTCGAGGAGATTCAGAAGCCAGGTTGAATGACTCCAGCGTCCACATTCTTACTGCTACACTCCTAGGAGTGTTCTTGCCTCTAATTATTCTTTGACAGCATTATTTTTAATAATTATTGTATCGGGTTCCTGCAGTCCTCTTATGCTCACACCTGGCCATTTCTAACTTTTTACTGCTGTATCAGATGTTTCAGTGAGCATAGTTTTAATATTTGTATTTACATTCTCCAGGATAAAGCTATTAATTTCCACACCAAAGGCAGTGGTGTGGAAGCTAAAGCTTTTCAATAATAGTTTTATAATTTTTTTTTAGGTACTGGGGATAGAACTCAAGCCCTTCACACTGAACTATATCCCTAGCTCTTTTTTATTTTTTGAGATGGCATCTTACTGCATCACCAGGCTGGGTTTGAACTTCCACCCTCCTACCTCATCCTTAAGTAGATCTGGTTACAAGTGGGTGTCGTCATGCCTGGCTATTATTTTTTAAGTCCTAATCAAATTTGCCTTCAGTGTTTTTAATGCTAATGATATACTTGCTCAAAAAGAGACCTTAAACCTCTAAGCTATCCCCCAGTTATCTTAATAGATGTTTGTTGATGCAGAGGCTGTCCAATTAATTTATCTTATTAGAAATAAAACATATCCTACTGGTTTTCTAGACTCCATTGATTGTGTGGTATAAATATTTACTTAGAGAAATTTTAAAACAAACAGCAATGACTTTGCTGAGCATTTCCAGCTTTGTGAGCTGGAAGATATAACCAGTTAGACTTTATCTCAATCTCAGGCCAAAGCAGTCTCCCCCAACTCAAACTCCTCCCTTTCCCCAAGTCATGCTTCCCAGTACCCCCACTATAAAACAATCCCATTAACGAACGACTCTGGGATCGCTCATAAGTAGCAGAGTATATCATTTAAATATCCAAGATTTCATTCATCTAAGCCATCCTTGAACCCTGGCTTACTTTATAGTGGCTTCTCACTAGCTGATTAGTGCCCATTACAGAACAAGACAAACTGATTTCACTAATGGAGGAAACACTCAGAGGGAATCTTCTGAAGCTGAAATATCTCTTTGTAGTTCTGCTACATGGCATTCTAATGACTTGAGGGAATTATTTAACTCTGTGAGCCTCAGTTTCCTCATCTTGTAGGAAGTTAACATAGCATCACCTCCGTCTGTTTGTCAGGGTTAGGGGTAAAATAACTCTATAAAGTGCAATGTATAAGGTAATAGATCTAGACATGTTTGGATACAAAAGGACCCTTCATTATACAAACTATCCAAAGGTCAAATATGTTAGATAATTTGCCCAAAACTGTGATGGACATGAATTTTTCTCCATGATAGAACAGTAACATCATCTTTGGGGAATATTGCTCAAGATGTAGTTTTACTGGTCTGCCAATCTTTAACCACACACACACACACACACAAGCATGCACACACACACACACACACACACACACACACACACCACACATCTGGCAAACGGGAAGCTCATGTGGTCCACACTGAGCCAATCACAGGTTCTTATCCATTTAACCACACATTGGTCCAGCAATGGGCACATGACCTCAGCTCAGGCCAATCACAGGCTCTGGCTCTCATCCCTCTGACCACACATATTGGTCTAGGGGTCGACACGGGATCTCAGCCCTTCCTGAGGATTTTCAAACTCAAAGTGAGGAGATAGTATCTTTCCTTCTCTCTTTGAAGTGTGTCACATGATTGGCCCTAGCAAGTGTTGTCTTATATGGATGTCACTGACAATGATAATTAGCCAGCATCTAGGTTCAAACAGTACCTCACCCTATAGGCCTAAATCTAAGTGTGTATTTTCTCCAGTATGAGAGCAGGGACTGCAAAGGAAAAGAGAGAACAGGGAAAACCTGCCTTCCTCATCTTCGGGCCCAGGACCTTGGCATCAGCAGCCTTCCCCCCACTCTAGAGCTGCCTACCCTTCACGGTCCATGTGGGTCTTGGCCAGGCAGAGCTGGCCATCAATGATGAGGCCATGCAGGTCAGTGAGGCCAGTTGGTGAAATGGCACTATGTGCACACAGGTGCTTTGCTACCATGGCAGATGCCACCCTGTCTCTCACTGTGTTCTCACTCAGTTCCCTAATGCCCACTACTCTCACTGAGATGCTGTATTCTTCAAGACATCTAAGCAGCCACTAGCATTGAAGCATCAAATGCACATATTTTATTTGTGGAAATAGGAAGAGTTTGAGAGAACGCCATGTCTTCACTGCATATTTTAATCGATGTAGGAAAAAATCAGTTTTGAGGAACGCTATAGTTCTTCTGCGCTACTCATCCCCAGTGCAGTTTCTGGTGGACATAGGGGGTGGGCATGTACTAGTGTAGCACCAATAGGTACAACTGAAAGGACCTCAGACAACTAACAGCAGGCTATGTACAGGTCACTTTGTTCATTACTGCCACAAAGAGCCTGCCCCTTAGCCTTTTTGTGTCTTTGAATATTGCTATGGCTTGTGTCTAGTTGTGCCCCCAAACCTCATGCAGTCGTAAGTTTTTGTTTTTGTTTTTGTTTCTGTTTTTGTTTTTTTTGAGGTGGCTGACTGTAGAGTGTACAATGCTGGGATTAACAGTGCTGGGATGAAGGCTCGGTGTCAGCTGGATCGGTCCACTGATTGGATTGGCACCACACTAATCCAAGATGTCTGGATAAGATAAAAGGGCAGAGACAGGCCTGTCTAGCCCACTTGTTGCTTTGCTACCTTCTGCCAGCCATGACTGTTCTCTGCCAAACCACCCTACCTTGGGGCCAGCCAAGTATGGATTGAAACCTCTACAAACTGTGAGCTAAATAAACCTTTCCTTGGGCATCAGGTATTTTGTCTCAGCAATGAGAAAAGTAGTGAAAACACAGGGGCTCAGGGCCCCCCATTTATCTTGCAGACAGGCTCTCTGTGACCTTCCATCCCGCTTGGTTGGCTCAGTGATGTGCACCTTTCCATTCTGGAAAGATGTAAAAATAACCCGTGATGGTACACTGTGACATGGACAGGCTTCAGGACCGAGGTGCCTAGGCCTGGCCTCCTTTGCCGGGTTTAGGGTGGGGGCAGCAATCCCCTGAGCTCCTGTGTGTGCCTGAAACACAGTCCCACCACAGCTCACTGACTGCTCACCAAGCACCGCGTGGCGAGTGTCACACGCTTTCTGCTGCTTTCCTGTGCAGCTGCATACCTTTCTCTTTTTTCACTTCCCCTCCCCTTTAGAAAGGATCTGCTTGATGACCCGTCCCAGGGCTAGTGCCGGCCAGAAGCCTGGAATTGTCTTCAGACACTGGTGCTGAAGTTGTCTCGGCGTTGCACCGCCTCTCAGTCCCTGCAGGTGGCAGCACCGAGCCCGTGCCGCTCCTGCAGCTCCTGCTCGACTGCCTGGGCGAAGATCGCGCTTCTCCCCGCCAGGATTTCCTTTCTCCTCCAGTTTAAGCCTAACTTCTCTGCGTTTCTGATTTCGTGTCGCCCTTTTTCTTTATGCGTCTGAGCTTCCGTGACCTCTGTCAGCTCCTTTAGAATCACCAAGTGCTGCCGAAGGTCCCTTCCTGCTGGCCACCCGGTTCTCCTGCCATCCCTCCTGCAAGGCTCCAGGGAACACAAAAGAAAAAAATCCTTGGCAAGCAGTGAGACCTGTGTGCTCCTAGACCGCGATGCTCTGCAGGCTTCTAGGCTCCTCTTCCCTCCTCAGCTCCTGAGAGCCTTGCCACAGCACTGGTCAGTGATCTGCTCGAAGTCTTACAGCCTTCAAGTCCGGACAATCAGATTCTCAGAATTCTTGGGGGGTGGGGACGCTGGGGATTGAACCAAGGTCTTTCACACTGACTCACATCCTCAGCCCCTTTTATACTTTTCTTTTGAGACAGGGTGTCACTAACTCCCTGCTAACTTGTCTAGATAGACTCAAACTTGTGATCCTCCTGCTTCAGCCTCCCAGAATGCTGGGACTACAAGCATGTGCCACCATGCTTGGCTCGAATCCATGTTTTGGTGACTTTGAAGGGAAGGACGGTGAAAGAGGAAAGCAAATCCACCAGGTAAGGCAGGTAATTGCTTGCAAACTGAAGAGACCTCCAGAGGGAAATAAACCTCTGTCTGTCTAGAGAGTTCCTTAAAGGCAGAGAACCCCACAGGTTCACAAATAGGAGGCTTAGGCGCTCTATGGCCTGACCTGGGCTTGCATCTGGGCAGTGGGAGGGCACAAGGGCTGGGCTGGCAACAAGGGGCCAGGCTGGCAACAGAGGAGGGTCCTCCTGAGAAAGCCTGGGGAGGAAGCGCCAGCTTTGTCACACTGATAGACAGAGACCCCGGCTGCCCTGTGGGGCTGGCTGTCTTCTTCGTCCCATTCCACTGCCGTAGGAGCCAACTCTCCTCCCTTCCCAGGAGACTGAAAACAGGGACACAGTGCGTTAGATGCTTGTTTTTAGGGCTTTGGAGTCCAGCAGACCTGTTGTGATTTATATTTCTGGACTTCTGGAGGACCTGTAACTCAGCCGGGGGTGAAACAGGTCTCTGTATTTGTCCGAGTACCGAATTCTTGCCTCAGCACCGGGGTCTGGAGCCTGTGATAGTTCACTTCCTGTTAACTGATGTCCAGTTTAATGGATACCTCAGTCCAGGTGCTACGAGGCAAAAGCTACCTTAAACACTGGTAACAGCCTTTATCAAAGACAGAATGGGAGTGAGCAAAGTTGACCTTCACAAATGCAAATGGTACGTGTCCTTCTGTGCAAAGGGGTCACCTCTGACTTTTGGAAAAATCACTTTAAGATTTAAGTGTGTATAGTTTTTAAAAATAGCATATCCTGTTTATTCTAGCTATTTAAGACATCTTGTTACAGAGACTCAATAGGTTCAAATCCCCTTGCTTAATGATAAATCACCACTGAAATGCCGGACTTGTATTTCTGACCATTTCTCTAATATTTTTCAAATTTATGTGGCTAAACCATCTCATCTTGGGAATTTTGTAAAACTCTGGAGATAGCTTTAGAGTTTCATAAAGCATTTCTGTTATACATTGCCCCAATCCAACTGTGGGATTTGTAATTAGGTTTTTAAAAATATTCCTGGAAGAGCCAAACACAGTCTTAGTCAGCCAAACCATATTTAGAACCCAGGAACAGGTCATTTTAAAAGTTAAGATGGTATGAAAGACACAAAGGGCTTCTCTTTGTATTTCGCGAAAATGTAAATGAAGGGAGCCAGAGCTTTGTGCTTTTTATAACACCTAACTCCAAAAAATAACTCAAAATGCAGGCGAATGTTTAAAATCGGGCTAATATGGGAAATGATCTCTGAACAGTGTGGTCTTTCTTTGAACGATGGTGAGAAGGAATCCCGGGGAAAGGCAGACTTGCCCCCATTCCCTGGTGGAGTCCAGCACGTGTAACTATCATTAGCTCAGTCACCTGGAGCCCCAGGCCCTGCATCTTCCCTGAGCCCCGCAGCAGCCTCTTTCCCTCTCCGGCCTCTGCTCAGGCTGCTCCATGTTAACAAGGTAGCCCAGGATCATGGCCGGTGTCACACCTGGAGAAGAGTCCAGGGGGTCAGAAATGTCTTCGCCTCTCCCAGAACCAGGGGCCCCTGCTTATCGAGGCTCTTCTCCCTGGAAGCTCCCACCTCAGCTCCATAGCTGTGATATCCTGGCTGCCTCCTGTCCTGAGTGGTGGAAAACACTGACCTTTCTTGGTCATTTTGACTTTGGGGAAGAGCCAGAAGCTACATGGTGCCTGATTCGGTGAGTAAGGTGGATGAGGACGGTGTCATGTTTCTAGGACCCTGCCTTTCTGTCCAATGGCCCTGGGCAGCACCTTCCGCTGTAATTTTTAATCACACCTTGCCTTCCAGAGCTGCTTCAGAAAATAGCAGGAAAGACAGGATAAGTGTTTGAAGTGAGAGGAGGACTTTGAGAAGGATAATGGCAATGTGTTTTTCACTTAATTTAAAAAATTTTTAACCTTCACTGTATATTTTGATTTCACCTCATACTTCATAGCTAAGCCTCGCCTGCCATAGATGGGCTCAGAACATTTCCACTGGCCACAGCTGGGTAAAATCTTCTAACACAAAGCCAGTTTTCCAGTGAAGCTCTGAGTATCACAGGCAACTTGCTGAACACTGTGCAGGACATTGTAGAGTCAGTGTCTCCCTTTGTGATCTTGTGGTTGGTGGAATAGCAGCTCCTGCTCTTACTGGCAACACAAGAGTCTCATACTATGTGTCATGAATGTAGGTGCAGATTAAACCTAGCATTCATACCATGGATTCTACTGAATGTGCATTATAAAGTTAAACACATTCTATATTAACTGCTCTCCAGCAGGGACTCCTGAGGAGGCCCACGCTTGCTTCCTGGGAACCTCTGAACAGCAAGCAGAAGAGCTCAGTCTTAGGATTCCTGCATCCTTCCACTTCCATTAAACTTTTGTCGAAGCCATTCATTATTGTGGATTCCCAAGCTAGAACAGGGCAACCTGGGCTTCTACTCTTACAGAAAACTGTGGCAGAGGCAGGAATGGCACAGTGGTCATCTTCAGGAAGAGGAAATGGGAGAGGGCAGGGAAGTGCTTCTGGGGCCCTAAATCAACCCAGCCTTCTCCCTGAGGCTTGTGATGGGCCAGGCACTGCTGGAAACACAGGCAACACAGCAGGGAAAAGAGGTGGTCCCCTCTGCTTGGGTGGAGCTTAGATTCTAGTTGGGAAATGTAGACAATAAACATGAATACAAGAAGACAGTGATCAACAGTGCAAAAATAAAGCAGAGACAAAGTGGCAGAGATGATTTGGGATGCTCAGTGGAGAACTCAGAGAAAATGACATTGCAACCTTGTAGGAAGCCAATGCCTGCATCCTGCACCACGAGAGAAATAGAAAGCCCAGAGCTCCAAGAATGGTGTCTGCTGTTTGGTGGGGAGCAGGTAAGGAGAGAAGGGAGCAGAGAAAAGAAGGGAAGGGCATGAATGCCCTGAGGTGTGATCTAGCACAGAACGAGGCTGCTATGAGAACTTCACTGTGAGCAAGAAGGGAAGCGGCTAAAGGGCTGGATGTCCAGAAGAGATGAGCAAAGATTTGATAAGAATGTTTTGGCTGCTGTGTAAAAACACAGAGTTCCCAAGAGGAGAGGGCAGGGACCAGAGAGGAGAGTGCCAGGAGGTTGTGGGGGAGGTGGTAAGAAACAGCTGGATGGGAGGATAGCAGGAAGGTAGAACCAGTAGGAGCTGCTGCAAGAAGACCACAAATTGTAACAAATACAGTAAAAATAATACAAGGTCTTAGACTCCATCTTCCTTCCAGTCAGTCTAACTTCTGTTGCATCTGGTGATCCATGTTCTTGAGACAGAAAAAGAGACCTGGGAACCCTTCTTCTCACCAAAGGCTCAACCCTGAGCCCTGCCCCCACATAATGTTTTGTTCTCACTTTGTTGTACTTTCTAACCACAATGTTCTAACAGTGTCTGTTTGTTCTGTCCTTTATCCACAAGGTTGCAATCGTCTCTGTACCAGTTGTGCCAAAGACGCTCATAACCTTAAAAGATAACAACACCTGCTAAACTTCTACTTCTATAAAAGTAGTTTCTGTTTCTTTAAAATTCCACTCAGCTTGCCCTGAACCCCAGCGCAACTGAAACAAAGGTATAAAACTCCTGCTCCCCCAGAGCTCAGGATTTAGAATTTGGAGTACTTAACTGTACTCTGGGCCAGCTGGTTTAATAAAGCTTGGTCTCCTGCATCACCAGTAAGACTGTGCTGAAATATTCTTCACAACCCTGGGTAGGAATTCTGATGTGCACTCTGCAGACAGGGACACTGAACTCAGAGGATTACATATAGATACCAACAAGTAACTATTCACATCCATCAGTGTACATCCAGCACTGCCATCTCCTCATGCTGTTTGCTGTAAGTTTCACAGTCAATTCAGATAAAGCAAAGTCTTAACTGGGCTGTAGGCTTTAATCTCTGTGTAGTGGTAGGGAGGGTTACTACCTCACTAGGAACCACAATGAGCTTTTGCTAAGAGGCACTGATTAAGGAGACAGGAGGTAACCTGGTTCTTTGAAGAATTTTAAACCCCATAGAAGCACCCAGCAGGGTAGAACCACAGCAAGAGATCACTAAACTGGATTATACCCAGGAGCTCCTGGCTGCTTGGGGTGGTAGAGAACTCCAAGGGCTCCAGAGGGCACAAGAAGCTTCTGCCCTGGAGCAGAAGGGGTGCAAAGGCATTTGCCATCCAGATGGGGCTCATCTGGGGGCAGGAAGGCTGTGGGCTAAAGTGAGGGGTGGGAAAAGGGCTACCGAGGACCAGGAGCAGTGAGAAGAGGCCTCTGGGCAAAAGCTGGCTTATCTCATCTAGCGGGGCTGAAGGGCCCCTATCAAAGATCAGCTATGCAGCCAGCCCATGGGGGGACAGCCACCACACATATACAGCAGTTTGCCAAAAAGTAAGCATTTCGCAAGGGAGCCAAGGAAGGCACACAGGACTCTTCCAGAAAAAAATAAACTGACATTCTGGTAACTATCACTGCACAGCAGTCTACCTCAAGATGTGTGGCAAAGAACCACCAATTTATTGTGCTCATGGATTCTGTGGGGAGAGTTGGCAGTGAGGATTAAATCCAGGGCCTTCACACAGAGCTATGTCCCAGCTCTTTTTGAAGTTTTAATTTTGAGAGGAAGTTTCACTGTATAGTCCAGACTGGGTTCTAATTTGCAGTCTTCCTGCCTCAGCTTCCTAAAGTCCTGGGATCACAGGTATGTACCACTATGCCAGGCTTCTGTTGGGGATTTTGGTGGGGCTGGATGTTGTAGTTCATCTCTGTTGTAAGATGTCTGGAGTCTCCACTGAGAAGGTACAAAGATGGACAGTGGGTAATTTGACAGCTGGGGACCAGGGTCATCTGGAAAGTCTCTCCTGTCTGGTGGCTGATGGTGCTTTTGGTTGGGTCCTAGCTTGGGGCTGTTGGCCAGAAAGCAGGGCTTCTGCAGGCAACATGGACTTCCTCATAGCATGACAGCTTGTGGTAGTTGGATTTCTCCATAGATGCTCAAGGCTGTGAAGATGAGGGTCCCAGCAAACAAGACAGCAGCTGCATTGGCTTTCTTTCAGGACCCAATCTCTGCAATGCACCAGTCACCTCTGCCAGCGCTGGTTCAAGCCAGTGAAAACACAAGGACCCCTCCCCCATGGCTCCCCATGGATGAGCTCACAGAGTCTGCATTCACCCTCTCGGAAAGGCTGAGTACTCTGCCTAAGCAGCATGGTCCTCCCCGACAGTGGTTGGCATTCCTGCCACCCCAGCCTGAGCCCTGACACCACCCACTAAACCCTCTGGCTGCAAGCAGCTGAGGTGACCCCTCTGCGTCTTCCTTTCCTGTGGAAGTTTCCTATGGAAATCTTATAAAGATTAAATGGGGTGATACTTGGCAGGAAAGGCACTTAGGAAACTTTAGCTGACCTGATTTTAAACTTTCTAACATAACTCGCTTTTGTTTTCTTTAACTACCTTCCTCCTCCTGATCTTTGCTCATGGTCTGGCCCAGGCTGGATTCACTTCATGACCCCCATCTCCCCCGGCTGTGTGTCCCCCATATCGCCTGGCCATGTGTCCCCACCCTCATATCTCCTGGCCATGTCCTCCATACCCTGATTGTGCTGCCCCATATCCCCTGGCTATGTGACTCCCCCCCTCTCC